>ML809448.1:5856-32297 GCA_009831015.1 Picea engelmannii | reverse complement strand
AGGAACATACAGATGTGTTTCGTCGAGTGAGAGGTATCCATCGTTTGAGGATTTCCAATATCTTCCTAAGATGATTGAGTAATTTCTTACTGGCATATCGATCACCTAAATATTGAGGGTCGTCCTTATTTCAGGATGAGCGCACAAAACTAAGGTCGCATATTTAATCTCACCTATGGTGTTTTGTTGTAGACTATTATAAGAGAGCATGTTTTTGGCGTTTTCACCTATACAATACAAGCCTAGCTCTTCCATAATAATCTTCGACATCATGCTTGGGCCCGAACCGCCATCGATGAGGCAACAATGGGAAATTTTATCCATGATTTTTACAGAAATATAAAAAAGGGGGGATTTTATAGGGTATCTAAATTTATGTACCCCTACTTTATTTAAAAAAGAATCCTCTTCATCTACCTTTTTGGAAATATTAGCTACAACATAAGATTTTCCTTCCATGAATTGTTTTAGATGCATCTGTTATTCAGGGATGAAAACCATGTCTAGGAGGGTTGCATCTGCTTTGATGTTGGCCAATTGATTCAAGATATTGTATTTGGAAGAGGGAAGAGGGGGAGTGATTCCTTGACTTTCAGGAATTTTAGGAACCTGGGGCACAACAACGGTTGAGGATGAGCTCGGGTTAGAAGAACTACGAGGAGGATCAATTTTACCCTTGGGAGAATAGGCTTTGTTCCTAGTGTTGATGATCATGACATCCTCTGGATCTGAAAAGTATAGGAAAATAATAGTAGACTCTGGTCTTTTACCAAATATATTGTCTCTGACACTCTTCTTTACCTCACATGTGGTTTCTTTGTGGTGTTCTTTGCAAAAGTTGCACCAATTCCGAGGTAGGATAACTTTAGGCTAAAAATTATTTTCAACCAGATTTTTAAAGGGGGGGGTAGAAGAGGATGAAGCTCCAGGGGTGAGAGGGGAGACATTACCCTTCCACTCAAATTCCATCATATGATTGTTGATATCTTGTACTAGCTGTAAGAGAGAAGACATGTTTGTTTGTCTAACAGATTCTCCCTGGGGAAGACCAGTTCTTTCAAGTTGTTCTTCATACTCTGAGAAATTATGCAGAGCGGAACCGAGATTATCAATGGATTTTTCCTCAAGTCTATGATGGTAGGGAGAAGGAAATGCATTGTAGTAATGCATGAAAGCGGCTTGGTTCTGAGGGCAGATAAGTTCGGGGATCTGATTGTACAACTTGGTGAAATGCAAGTTGAAATAATTGATGGTTTCACCATCTTTATAAGTGACGTTACTGTATTCCCTTAACTTCTCGGTAGGGATTTTGGATTTCCCATAGGTGGATCAAAACCAATAGATTAACTCCTCCCAAGGAGATAGGATCTTAGGAGGAAGTTCAAAGAAGTCGGTCAGAGCCTTTCCTTCCAAGGAATTGACAAACAAGCGCATGCAAGTGTCATTGTCGTTAGCCCCTATGTTATGACAAGCATTAGAAAATGCCACTAGGTGTTCATTGGTACTGACAATGTTATTTCATGAAAACTTGGGCAAATGCTCTTTAAACTTCAGAAGTGGATGAGTAGTAGGTGCTAGGTTAAGAGGAGAGGACACATGCTATGGTGTGGTTCTGTCATCTTCTTTGAACTGAAAATGACCATACTTATTAATGAATTTGGTGGGGTTTGTAGTAGATTGGACTGGGATATGGTGGTTGTACAAGCTACCAATCACCAATGATGATGAAGATTTGGAATATAGATCACTTCCAGTGCCACCAGAGGCACCACTAGATGCCATCTTGTGGATGATAGATGAGGGAAAGAAAGACGAGTTGGAAGAATCGGATAAAGTTCTCCTTAGATCACTTAGTTCGATAATAGGACTGATTTCAGGTGATAGGCCTCTTCTTCTTCTAGAAGCACAAGAGTATAAGGACATGAAAAGAAAGGCCGAATATGAAGAAACAAAAGGTTATTGCTGATTTATAGGTTGTCTACATCTAGCCTCCAATTGTTCTTGAGCAATAATATGTTGTTCAATTGCTGCCCAAGAATGGTTAAGCTCGGCACGGGTCCTGGAAGTGTCTAAAATAGTATGAAACAAGTTCAAAGCAATGCTGGTATAGTCTTGGAGACTGGACTCAAGATTGGGATACCTCACAAAAAGAATAGTCATTAATAGCAAAACAATCAAAGAATCAATGCCAAAAAAAAAATATGTATAGATGAAAATCGAGTATAAGATTTAACCGGAGAGATATCGAAGATCTCCCCAGTTTGGTCACCAAATAAATTTTGAGAGAAAGATATGGAATAATCTTACTCAATCATTTTTAGACTTTACTTGGCTAAAGAAAAGTAGACAGGAATATCACCCTATGTTTATAGACAACAAAAATAACATCCTAACTCACAAGTATTAATTATGAGTGCTTAGGCTAGTCTTTTATCAACAAAAATCTTGCTGGAAGTTCACTTTTTATGTAATTTTCTGAATGAAACAATTGCTGAAATAAATGTAAGAATAGAAGTAAAGACACCAAGATGATAATAAATACAGAAGATACATAAAACAATCCTTTATTTCATTCCAATTCACCAAATATTCATTGTCTTTACAAAATCTCATACATAAATCTTGGACCAAAGTCAAACTTAGACATCCCTGATGGAACATACAAAAGGACCTCTGACAGAAAACCAAAAATGAAATCTAAAAGTTGGATCAGCTTGCCACAAATTGTTTCCCACTTGACTCTGCACAATATCCTTTATCAGTCATGAAAATTAATTCACAAACAGACAAGTCTACATAGACTATCAAAGATAGATCAACATCTCTGAAAAAGAATTGTCTGAATGATTTGATTCAACCCTGAATATTGGTGTCTACAATAAGACCCTGTTATCACAAAAGAGAATTAGGCTTTGATGAATATATGAATGAATGAAAACTGAACTAACTCAACATAACTCAAAGAGAAAACCTTAGCATGCTTCTTCTTCTATCCTCCCTCTATTCCTCCCTTTTCTTTTGATTTTAACAAATTAGAATTGGTTGAAGAAGTTGAACCAATTCATTAGTTAAGTTAACTACAAGACTCAACTAACTTTAGTTAGGGGGAAGAGTAATAATTATAAGAAGGGTCATAAATAATAATAAATAGTAGGTGGAACCCCTTATAACTCCCTTTAGTTCATAACAATCATAACAATTATAACATAACCACTAGTTAAGAAAAATACGCCTCCTTGTGTCTCACATCCACATATTCACTTTTGGTAATTTAAACTCATGAAATTTAAAGTTATTTCAAAAATAATACTCATATATCCAAAATAAGGCATGTTGTCCAAAGATCCCTGAAGTCAACTATAATAAAACAATAATGAATAGAATAAAACTCCAAAGCCACATTCCTCTTTACTAATGTTACCATTTTTAGTCCTTCTCTTTGACAGAAGCGTAATAGGCCTCTGTTTTTAGCCTTTTATTTGAATATATCATCCCTGCATGCATGATTTATTAGCAATGATAATTTAATTAACCATCCATGACAACTCTTTTAAAAAATATATGAAATGGACTTTGGCTCAACAATATATCAGACTCATGCAATTCAATCCATACAAATTGTTTTACCGCTTATCAATGGGCAGGGGGTGAAAAGGGTTCTGGGATATGCGAGGGGTTTGTATTGAGTGAAAACATGATTCCATGAAGGGAAAAGCACATGGTTACTGCTCAATGAAAACAACAATCAATTGCAAGCAACCCAATAAAACATCACTGTAATCCACGCAAGACACTTCCTCTTTCGAGTGCTTTAACACCAAAATTATCTTGACTGTAATTAATTTCAGAATAGGGAGTGAAAAAATGAATATGGGAGGTGAAGGGGTTTGTAATTAGAGAAAAATTAAATAATGAAAGGGACGAAAAACAATTATTGTTCATGAAATTAATTAAGTGAACCATAAAACACTTTACGAAAAGGGATGCATCAACTATCAATCGTCTTGACCAAATAATAATTTTTGTGCATTTAACTAGTTTACTGTTCATAATCAAATATACAACATAGTGCCATCATAAGATAATATGCATTCCACACAATCTGTAAAGAAAATTTCGTTCCCTTCTTCGCATATTATAACAATTCTCAAACAATATCCTTTCCATTCTTTTACATTGAAATCAACCACTGCCCATATCTTACTTTAATCAACAAATATACCCAATTTCATGTTTCCAGAATTTACAATGAAGTCACATGATCACTGCAATTGGGATTGTCATTTAAATTCAATGACATTCATTAAACATATATAGGCAGTAACCTAGAATAATCAAGACCAAATTGTCACGCCCAAAAAGATATCTAAATATCTAACCAACAACCACTATTTAGACACAAGCTATGCACAAGGTTATTTTCCCAGGCTATGTAATTTTTCCACTGTAAAAAAAACAATTCAATGTGACTTAAAAACTGGGCCATCCCTCAAAAACAATGAGATCTCGACAACATGCCCTTCTTAACAAATGGTCGATTGTGACCATTAAACATGCTTAAAACCTTGTGAGAGAAAAAACTATCCATATTGTGCACACTGCGCAACCACCAAATCATTACGATGCAATATAACAAAATCAAATGCATAGTCCCAATCATAACTCAATCCATCATGCTAAGTCATTAATAACACGGTATTATTCTGATTTAATCCGACAATAACCAACTATGTTGTGCAATCTCAGGCTTATACAATTGAACAATCATAAGGATACAGTGGGTATGCAGTCGTCTGGTTCCATAATCATTTGTCCCCAAGGAAAAAAAAAAGTTACCATGACCGTTATTTCAATGTGAAAAAACCCATACGCATAATGCAATAGGTGTGAGCAACTTCAAGAATTTATAACCAATGCTAGCTAAACATCCAAACAATCTTTAGTGCAAAACAAAAACCCAATGATTGTGTAATTTGAGTTGTGCCAATAACAATGCAAGATTTTTCATTATTATCATCGAAGTAGTAACTAAATGCCAGCCTACACGACTGTCGTATGCCCAAATGGGTGAGTTTTCATTCAAAGTAGTTGACCATGCATCCAATCCACAATAATCCACAACAACTTGACAGGCCCGACAATCTTCTATAAGAAACTCCAGACTATAGGTTTAAGGGTTTATCTGGTAGCCATCACAGGGGGAACATAGCCAACCTCTCGTAATGGTGAAAACTACGAGGCCAAAGGTGTACACACAAAGAGAGATAAGATTAACTTGTTGACAGGAAATAATTGTGTGATGGGGCCATAATAGGAGGTGAGGCTTTAATCTTGGCATGGCATGATATTTAGTGCACGCGGGGTATGACGCTTGTGCGACCTAAATACAACAACTGCCACACAGAGGTGAAGACAGGGTTGAGTAAGAGCAGGAAAACCCAAATTGTAACCTCCAGTGGAGAAATCAACCAAATGCCCGACTGTACAATGTGTGGTGGCATGAATGGTTCAACCATTAAACCCCATAAAATCCCACAGACCTGATACAACAATGAAAAAGCATGAAGATAGCCCATCGAGACCAAAAAGGATACTCTAATAAAACCAACAGGGATAGAAGAGAACTCTTATGACCGCTAACACTCAGGATGACTAGTAATGCTATGACTTCAACATCATTTCAAAGAGAATAATCAACGTTTCATTCACAACCACCATTTTACATAGTTACCAAAATTAAGGAAGGCATAAACCAATACACCTAAGCCAACGTCCATTTCATACCAGATTAGAATCATGAAGGGACAAAAAATTAACATACCTGTAATCAAATGCCTTAAAATGCGAGTAGGTCGAGCGGTTCCTCCCTGCTAAGGAATCAGAGCATAACCACAACAACAATGTTCGAGCAATAACTTGACTAGGGTGATGTTGAACGACAAGAGTAAAGGTAATATGCAATAATTTCACATCACTTCCATACTTCAATGTTCATTCAATTCTTAGTATGCACCAAATTCTTAGTCAAGCAATCATCTACTCTGAACCATGTGTTAAGACCAACAATCATTAATTTCCAAGAGAGACACCCATATCACATATTACCATCTCCACTATATAAAAATACATGTCAACTATGTTTTATACAACCTCAATAAAATGCATGGCCATCATATGTTAGCTAGGATTTTCCACAACCCTTTCAATGCATATAGCATGTTAGCATACGATAGTTTCTTCATTTAATTTCCTTTCATTTGTTGTTACTTAACATATGTCTGTTGCAGGTGTCACAAGTAGTAGGTCTAAGAACATACATCAATGATAACCATGAAAACTTCAGTATAGAACTTGATCTTGGAACAACAAGGGAACCATGTATAATATTCATGATCCATTATCCAATAAAACAAGATATCGTCAACCATGTAGAAAATGTGAACAAAAGCATAACATCAAATAAGCGCCAGATTTGATCTCCAATCTCCAAGAGGGTCCCACCTACTAGCATTACTTAGCTTTTATAATAATAGTCTTAGCAACACTTTGCGGGCAAAACTTAGTGATGACTTTTTAAATTGTCAACAACACGAAAACTTGAATGAACAGACTCACAAAACAACCAATGGAAATCAACTTTACCATAGCGAAAGGACCCAAGACTTGTAGAAAAAATCATAGACAATGCACAAACTCGGAAGGTAAAGGAGAAACACGCGGGGTGACTGGTATTTATACTTTGACAGGTACACTTTGAAGTATGCAAAGTACATATGATAAGAGCTGCAGAGCATACGTGATATGAGCGCCATGATTTCTTAAGCTTTCTGACTTCATAATTAGGTGATGATGGTCATTATATCCATTGACGTGACCTTTATTCAAACAACTTGGCTCAACCTTTGGCATGTAAATTCCCTCTTTCTGACAAGACTCGATCTTTTGGGAAATAACCTTTAGAAGTTGCACATGACTAATTATGACGCCCTTTCCCGACTCCAAGGGACAGACCCACCACTTGCTGAATTCAACCCATTTGTTATTCAATACCTGAATTCAAACACTTCGACACATGAACTACGACTCATCTAGGACTGAATCTAACTGAAAAAATTATGGTGCTAACACAAACAACTTGTTGGATTAATGAGAGGGGGGGTGAATCGGTAATAGAGAAATTTAATCCTTTTTAACCATATAATCCAAGTTTTATATCAATGAAGCATTATCATCCAATAACTGTAGAGTAAATAAGCAATGAACAAATGAACAAACATACACATACACAGTACACCAGTGTTTTACGTGGAAACCCAAATTGGGAGAAAACCACGAAACAATTTTTCTTATATGTGTTGAAGAATTACATTCATTGGAAGCACCAACTTCCTTTGTTTTCCAGCTACAACTGGAAGGAGTCTCCAACCCCCTAGTTTCTCAGGCTACAACCTGAGGGAATCTCCAACTCCCCAATTCTCTGGCTACAACTAGAAGGAGGCTACAACCCCCTATGTTCTCCATCTACAACCGGAAGGTGGCTACAACGACATGTCCTTGCCTCGTGCTACCACCCTGAAGTAGAAGTAGAATGATGCAACCACTATCAACCTATCAGTGTGAGATATATCGTTGTAAACCTGTACCAATAAATCTGAACCATGCATCAACCTGTACCTCAACCTGTAATCAACCTGTACCATAAACAAGTGCATCAACCATGCATCAACCTATACCAAATAAATTGTAATCAACATGTACCATAAAAATGGCATCCAACCATGTACCAAGTATGTACCAATCATGTGTCAACTACTCATCAACTATGACTCATCAATATGTACCAACATCATCAACTATACACCTCATGTATGTGCCAACTCATCAACTACTTGTCTCAACCATGTACTCAACATGTACCTCAACCAAAAGCCCTCATCAAATTCATCATCCAAATATGATTTGTAGCTCTGTAAATAGACCTAGTGTATATGATCACATTCCTACAAACCTTCTTTAACTTCAACAACAAGAGACTAGCATTTTCATCAAACTTTTCTTTAGTCTCACATGCCTAGTTTTGTATTAGTCAACAACCCTAACTTGAAGTAATCATAACTTTAGGATTTTAATGTATGAATATATTAAATTGATACACAATGTTCTTTAATTTGTTTTATGCAATTCCTCCAGGTGTCACTACTTGGAACCTCTCAGAAAAGGAATTATAGAAAAAATGCCATACCTTGTTGAATTTTGACTTATTCTAGAGAGAGACCTTGTAGAGAGTGCCCCGCACATAATATTTGTTGAATTGATCTAAAACTATTAAAAAACATACTATAGACTGTAAACTAACCAACACATTTTGTTTCACTGAATTTTTATCTGTTATGAAGACGTTATGACTTTTTTACCCGAAACACATGTTTTTGACTAGTTTCGGGACTAGCCACAAACCCTATTTTCCACGGAGTGTAACTCCAAAAGTATAATCAACCACAAGATGAATTTTTTACCACAGATAATTGGATATGTTTTTTGAATGGAATAGAAATTGAATGGTCTGAATCATTATATAAAACAATTTATAGCAAAAATGGTGAGATGACCTGTAAATAACATACCTTAGAAAGCACCATCAAAATAATTTATCCTTCCTTGCATTTCAGACTTCATTTCTTCACCTTCCCTCATAATTTTGGCTTAGATATCCTTGGTTACCTCAGAAACCTATAGATATTCAATATTCTCAAGTTTGATTAAAATTAGAGATCCTTGCCTCTTATTTATACTCTCCAAGTAGCTTCCTTAAAAACATCTTCTACGTCACTTGGCCCCACTTTCCTTATTTTAGGGTTAACCCAATTCTAATTTCTCCATTAAATTTATTATTGAAATAATTCAGTTTGTATTCACTTTGACTTATAATACACTCATTACTTCACTTTATTATTTACCTTTTAAAATCTCTTAAACCACTTTGACTACTTTGACCTTTTGGGGCTTCTAGATGACATATGAGGGTCCTCCAACTTCGTAACGCCATAACTCTCAAACCGTGAGGAGTTATGTGACATTCCACATACCACCAGAAATGGAATGACATGTAATATCCATATAGAATAGTATTATATGAAAATATATCATAACTCATACCATTATCCGTCAAACAAACTTGGGTCCATTACCCAAGCCTGGGGTCTCCAACTTCTCATGGCCATAACTCTCTGACCGTGAGGAGTTATGTGACGTTCCACATACCATCGGAAATGGAATGACAAGCACTATCCATATAGGATCTCATTATTCCACAATTAATCATGGGTTCTCTTACTCCGCAAAGCATCTTCCCATGAAGGCTTTCACCATAAGGGGACC
Organism: Picea engelmannii; assembly: GCA_009831015.1. Classification (NCBI taxonomy): domain Eukaryota; kingdom Viridiplantae; phylum Streptophyta; class Pinopsida; order Pinales; family Pinaceae; genus Picea; species Picea engelmannii. Next base: position 22,919 of record ML809448.1, on the reverse strand, counting down.
ACTTTGGAGTTCATCCATCTTTACTTCTTATCAACCATGACAAGACAATAATGAGTCATATTTACATCAAACAATATTGGATCCATTACCCAAACCTTTGTGTTGCGTGTATTTCTTCAAGGGTTGACATCAATGACAACCAATCTTAATCAACAATCTCCCCCTTTGGCATTGATGGAAACATGCTGATGTAATACTGAAATCATATCACTCATGCTCCCCCTAGAACCATTCCTTTGTCCTCTATATCTAATAAATTTTCCTTTGTCCTATGCATATGATAAATCTTCTCCCCCTAGAACCATGCCTCTATCCTCTACATCTGATAAATCTCTCCCCCTTTGTCATCAATGGAAAAGGTATCTTTCCATTCGGGGCTGCTCCCCCTGATTGAACTGTCCTCTTATGTTGCTTCCTCATGTACATCTAAGACATATAAGATAAGAATTCAAAAAGAATTCATTTTGGAGTAGAAATAACTCCAAGTCTTTGGCTAAGATATTCAAAGGCTTCCCGTGGAAGTGGTTTTGTAAAGATGTCTTCCACTTGTTCTTTTGTGCCCACATACTCAACTCTGATGTTCTTTTCTGCAACCTGTTCCCATAGAAAGTGATAATTGATTGGAATGTGCTTCGTCTTGGAGTGCATCACCGGGTTTTTTGAGATATTGATGGCACTTGTATTATCACAATATATTGGAATGGGCTCATCATACTCAACCTGTATATCTGTCAAAGTTTGTTTCATCCAAAGAACCTGTGTACAACATGTTGCTGCTACAATATACTTTGCCTCAAATGTAGATAGAGATACTGATGATTGTTTCTTGCTTAGCCATGATACCAAACACTCACCTAAGTAGAATTTTGCTCGACTGGTTCTTCGTCAGTCATCAATACAACCTTCCCAATCTGCATCTGTGTAGGCAATAAGTGATAAATATTCAATATGAACTTCTCATGGCCATAACTCTCTAACCGTGAGGAGTTATGTGACATTCCACATACCACCAGAAATGGAATGACAAGCACTATCCATCTAGGATCTCATTATTCCACAATTAATCATGGGTTCTCTTACTCCACAAAGCGTCTTCCCGTGAGGGCTTTCACCATAAGGGGACCACTTTGGAGTTCATCCATATTTACTTCTTATCAAGCATGACAAGACAATAATGAGTCATCTTTAAGTCAAACAATCTTGGGTCCATTACCCAAACCTTTGTGTTGTGGGGATTTCTTCAAGGGTTGACATCAATGACAACCAACTTTAATCAACACAACTTCCGAAGCCACACTACGTCACAACTTGCAACACTGGCTGCAATATACTCTGTGTTATCGCACAATCTATACTTTCCCAAAACCTAAAGGCAAGTAGGCCTATATTGATGTAACAAAGAGGTATTCCTATCACTATCACCCCAATAGAATACCTCTTTCTATTTAGGAGGAGAATAAACTTACTCCAAGAGAGACGTCCCAAGACCTAGTTGGTTGATGAAGGATAAAAAGACCAGGTAAAAACCCACCTCTCTCTCTAGGTCACTCAATAAAATAAATCACTTGGTAAAGTTTAAGGGGGGAAATGAAAAAGTGAATGAATGGTACCTTCAATTTACCAATGAAACAACAGACTTTAGAAACAAACAATGATATCAGTGTTTCAAATAAATGAATTCAATATATATATATATGCTACTGAAACACTAAAAGATGAAATGTATAGCAACAACAAATATGTCTAGAAATTGCAAGCTATGATGACAAGAATGATATAAAGACCTTGCAAGTTTGATAGTATTTTGTCACTTACAATTTCAAGATTAAAAGCAAGTCAATAAGTGACTTGAATAGGTTTTCAAACCACTTGCAACAATAGTAAAATAATAATTATGACAACAACAAAACCACTTCACAAAGTACTTAAATTAGGCAGTTTAAGCAAACACTTTAAGATATAATGATAGTAGTTTTCCTAGTACAAGTGTTGGGTGGTTTTATAAATAGTTTGAGGTCTATTAAGGGGATGAAATGATGGATGTAACAGTAGTTACAACAACAGAAACAAACTTAAACAACTTCAGAAATTTTCACTTAGAACAATAGCAAAAGGAAGACTAGAGCCTTGGGGTGATAACACTGAGGAAAATGCAAATTTTTGGGTTACTTTTAGAGGTTAGTATGTTGATTAAGGCTGATAAATAAGGGCTATAACAACAATTATAGCAGCAATAATATGATTTTTGTTGTTAGTGAAATTTTCAAGAAGATTTTTTGAAAGTTTTTTTGGTCTCATTCATCCACAAGAGTGTAGAAATCAATGCCTTTTAGGGGCTTATGCAGTCAATAATAGTAACAATATCACTTGAGAAATAAAATAATGATAATGTTTAGCTAAGGGAATAATTAAATGCAAGAGGTGTTGGCACTTCAAGGCCTCGAGCATTTTCCCTTTTAAGGGAGGTTTTGCTAGAGAGTAGGCACTTCTAGGCCCTAGCATACCTTCCTTCCTTAGATTTTTTTAAAGACAATTTAATTGGTGACAAGAATGGGATTACTAGAGAGCTAGCACTTTAAGGCTCTTATAATAATCGCTCCTAAGAAAATGTATAATTGGAAATATCAAGCTAGTAGAATATTTATAGAGAGAAAGAAACATTTGTTTTTTCTCCCCCAGGGTTTAAACAAGCAATTTCATAATCTTAGACATGAAACATGTAAATTTTACCAAAATTCCAAAATACACCACCATAAAGCTCTCCCAAGAGGTGCTCGCTAGTTATTTCATCTAATAACACTTAAAGAGGGAAAAAAATTCAGAACACCACTTGTGTGTGATGCGTTGTGAAGAAAATTAATGTCATTGTATGTCTATTTATACCAAAATTATGACCTTTAATTATTTTAGGTCAAAATATCAGGGCCGACCTCTCCAGTTTACTAAAAAATTACGTTTTTATCAAAATAAATTCAATTTTCATCTAATTAGGCCTCCAAATGTGACATCATGCCCTCCTAGGGTGACATTGGGCCTCAAGTGTGGGATGTTGGGAAAAGGAGATGAAACGTTGGGCCTCCAAAGGCCTAAAATTTTTCCACACATTCCAATAACCTTATGAATGCCTCCAAGGTGACAATCCCAACTGACAGGTGACGTCTAGGGATGCAGAGGTGATGTCCAAGGCCTCCCAAGGCCAACATTTAGGTAGGAGGAGCATGAGACCTTAGGTTTAGGTATTCCACAATGCCTCGAAAGGAAATATCCTTCCTTCATCTGGTGTAAGCCTTCAATATCTTCTTACCCATGGTTGAGGTTTCAACATCCATCTATGGGCTTTGAGCCCCCATGAAGCTCCGAGCTAATCATTCCCTCATGTGTACCTTTCCATTGGGCAAGGTCTTGTAGAAAAAACAAGTACGCCCTCCAAAGGTTCATAAGTTACAAGGATCATAACATGTAAATCACATCCAATAATTAAATTACCCAAACATGTGCATCAAGCCCCCCTTAACCCCAAACAAATGCCCAAGGACGCTATGCAATTTGAAAAGTTATGTTTGGAGAGGGTCTTAGGGTGTCCTATTGGGATAACCTCTCTTAAGTTTGGGGTGTTTCCCAGGTGGAGTCTAGTCCAAGTCATGTAAGTGTATGAGCTGGCAAGGGGTGCATGTGAGAACATAGAAATGTAGAGTCTTAACCATGGGTGACTTTGTGGTGGGTGAGCTGCAACTTTCCATGGATGCAAGTGTTTCCTATCCCATTCATTTCCATTTATTCTTATCTTTATTTCTTTTGATATTTTTCTCTTGTGCTACAAGGGAAAATTTGAGGGCCACTGTCCTGGCTTGATGACCAGAGGTGACAACATTATCCACAAAAATTTCATAGAAATGAGAAGGTTGGCTCATAATGAGACCCCATTTCTCTTGTCTATTCCACCAAGAACCACTACCTTGGTTTGGTGACCAGATAGGTGGTAATTTCATACCGCTACATGCCCATGGTCATAATAGGTCGGCTCGTGATGAGACCTCCTATCTATAAACTAGTACCTTGAGTGTTTATGTTATCTTGTAGGTCCCCTTTTGTTACTGAGAATCCTTTCACTATCTCAGGGATCCTTGGGTGAAGCATTTTGAAGGTTTCGGATTTGTCTTTTAAGTCTTGCCAGCTACTTTTACCCTCTGTCTCTTTAGCCCCTTCTTCCCATGAGGTAAGGTACAACCCTTCTTAGTGTAGCCAATCCCAATGCCCACACAAGGAAAGGGGAGATGGAAGGAATAATTATGGAAAGTAGTAAGTATGGGGGGAACAGGCGATGACTCTTCAAAGATCCACCCAATAGAAACCCATCCTAAAGGGAAATCAACCTACTAGGGAACTGTGTCACTCTTCCAGGTTTGAATGAGGTAAAGAGCATAATTTCCAAGCAAATGTCATGAAATGAAGAAGGATTCAATACAACATGTTCAAGTTATTCAAAAATCAAATTGATACATACCATGATACCCAGACTCATTACCTCATGGAGAAAGACTCACTGCTACTTCAGGACCAAGTTGGTGTGATGGGTACTACTTCTTGTGATATGTGGACTACACTGAAGAAAAGAGGGGCCCTCTAGGGCCATGTTTAAGTTGTCTGGCTCTCGGTACTCCATGTCTAGGACCTATGGGCCTCGAGACATGATTTCCTTAGTTATCCCTAGGTTAGGGGATAACATTTGGATCCAACTCGGGGACATGTGATCACCATAGAGTGCATGAGAACCTAAACATCTTTGGTATGACCCATGCCTGGTAAGTATCAACAAAGACATCAATAATCCTTAGGGTGGTGATATCACCCCTCATCCATATATGATAAAAACATCTCTAGTATAACATATGGTTATGAGAACACACACACACACACACATATAATGAAACAAGAAAATATGAAACATGCAACTACAACTATACTAACATGATATGCAATGGTATGTATAATGGATGCAAATGCCTACCTATCCTATCTTACCTATACTTACCTGTCAAATGCTAGGTATAATCATACAACCAATACAACCACTCTAGCAATGTATCATAACACCTACCTCTGTGCTTTATCATAAACCAAAACAATGACAAGTTAAGAACAAAATAAATATGAGTTAGATCATGCATTATATCATAGAAAGTCGTAAAGTCTAGCTCATGGAGGTGGGAGGGAGGGGAAAAATAATTCCAAGTCACCCTTCCATAAAAGTGATCAATCCATCTCAGAAAAGGTTCTTGAGATGTCAATGACTCAAAGGGCTAGCTCAAAGAGTCTAAGGGTTGAATACCTTAGACTTCATCACTCCCTGAGGTCTGAGAAGGGATTAAAAAGAACTTGAGGGAAACTGACAACTTCTCAGGGGAAAGCTGAAAGATTGAGATAATAAACTTCTTAATGCATTCAACCTCCTATTGAATTCTAAAAAAAAAAAATTCCCTAAAGAATACTTGAAACAAGAGACATGTTCCCCAACTGCATACTTATTTACATAATGAGGTAAAGCAATTATAGGGAATGGACAACCTTGTGATGCAAGAGCATCTCTCCACGTCAGCCCGCCAACCAGCCAGCCATGTCAAGCACGTGCATTCAATGCTGAAGAGAGGCGTAGCCCTCATCTTTTATTTTGAATTGAATGTAATTTAATGTTAAGCTTTTGAGCTAAGGAGTCATGCCTTTGCACAGGATGTAGATAAGATAGGCCTTTAATGTTTGTAAGGCTGAAATCTAGATCCAGATAGTGGACTAGACAACCCATTCAATGTAATTGAATAGGGTAGGTAGATTGGAGGGAAGATCTCGAAGATCCCCCTCATGTAAAAGATCTATTGTATCTCTTTAGTAGTTAGTAGAGAGCTAGCATAGTGAGGTGGATAGAATAGAAGAGAATCTGTGAGTAGAGAATAGAGAAGAGAAAGAGTCGAGACCTTGTTACAGGTCGTGCTCAGGAACACCATGTAAATACAGGCATTTGCCATATTTAATACAAAGAGTAGTTTTTCCTGCATTACTATGTGTTATATGGATGTTTGTGAGTGTTCTTTATGTGTTGTAGATGTATGTTGTAGGTTTGCATTTGCAAGTTGTTTTGATTTCAGGTGAAGGTCTTTGAGGCTTCATACCAGGAGGGTGTGACAGAACACTGCGGGTTCTGATAGCCATGCACAGAGGATGCATTTCTAAATACTGTTGGTTCAGACAAAGACGTACTGCGGCACAGGAACTAGAGTCAACAACTCGAGGGGAAGACCTCAAGGTTGTTGAATACCTTGTAGGCAAGGTTGTGTGGGAGAAGACACAGTTGCAGATAGAATTTCGTTGTGGATTCTGTGAAGCTCTGCCAGGTGGGCATTGAGCCAGTGCAAGGAGTGCACAAAGATAGAACTCTGCTGTGAGTTCAGGAAGAAGAGATAGAATCACTGAGGATTCTGAAAGCTCTGCTAAGTGGGCATTGAGTGGGTGCATAGGTGCACAGAAGGACAGAACTGTTGAACGTTCTGGGAGAAGATACTCTGCCAGGAGGGCATTTGAGTCATTGTGCAGATAGGCACAAAAGAGAAGAGAACTCTTTGAGTTTTGTGTAATTTGAAGGAAGAATCCACTGAAGGATCTTCACAGGGTTGTTGAACACCCTGCTGACTCAGCAAGAGGTTGCTTGAGGTAGAGGATAGCTAGGAGGGAATTACATTCTCCATCTATGGGAGAAGAAAGAAAGAAAAAAATCCCTTAGGGGTCTGAGCGTGTGAGAAGCTAAGGAGAGACAACACTATGTGTGAGTGAAGACTCTGTAGAGGCACAGAAGTCCAAGAATCCTTTGAGGATTCGAAAGGAGCAAAGTTCAGGAGGAACAACGTCGAGGAGAATGCACGGAGAAGCTCAAAGTTTAAGGAGTTCGTAGAGGAAAAGAAAGGCAAAGGTCGAGGCCTTTGAGGAATTAGAAATTCTTCCAAGGTTGGAAGAAACTGCACAGCAACTCAGTAGGGAGCACAACAGCTGTCAGATCATGCAAAGAAGGAAATCTAGACCATTGGTTTCTACGTCCAGGAAGGAAGCTCAAGAGGAGCGCACAGAAGGGGAGATTGTGGACCGTTGGATGTTCACACAGATACCCGTCAACCGTCAGATCGGTTGGGAGCTGAACGAGGTTTAAGCCCTTGAAAGGAGAGGAGGAAAGTATTGAAAGGCATTGGTCACATCGGGATATCGACACTCAGGATATCAGAGGACCTGAGGACGAGCAGTCAGGACATTTCAAGTTCCGAAATAGTGAGAGTGAATATAATCCGTCCATCTGAGGGAGGACGCATGCCGCGTGATCATCCATTTCAGAGATTCAGGCACTATCTCGTAGAGGTGAGTCTTGAAGGCGTTGGGATATCGGTGTTCGTGATATCGGGAGTCACGAGGACAAGAGGTCGGGCATTTCTATAGGAAAAGTCCCAGAATGATCTGGATTGTCCGTTTGAGGAGACATGTGGCGGAGATCGAGCGACCCGTCGGAATATTGGCTACCGGGGTTTTGAGTTGACAGAGGATTTCTGTCATCGGGGTAGCGAAAGTCCTGAAACTGTGAGAAGCGATCAGGACCGTCCATCATAGGAGGACACGTGGAGGAGATCAGATCACCCAGGAGATTTCCTGAAAGGAAGGTCGTCCATCGACATATCGGGGTTCGGTATTTCATGAATCCCGTGGACAAGAAGTCCTTGCAATTCGGAATCGCAAAGTCCGAAATTGCGACAAGGAGGAAACCGCCATCATAGGGCCAGCTGTCAGCATATTAGAGAATTGGGATTCGATGGATCGACAGTCCTATGGGTGAATGAATTTTAGCATTTGAAACCTCGAAGTCCCGAAAGGAGATAGGACTACAGTCATATGAAAGGGAGGTCACATGGACCACGAGTCTAGCCTGGAGGCTAGTGGAAGTTAAAGCATATCAGGAATCGGAGGATCACGGATCCTGAGGACAAGTGCGTTTCAGCATTTGAAAGTCCGAAACCCCGAGAGGGAGGTAAGACTGCGGTCTTATGAGTAGTGGTCACATGGGCCAAGAGAGCATAGCCAGGAGGGGCTAAGGCGGAAGAGAGCGTATCGAAAAATCGGAGATCGGGAGTTCAAGAGGACAGGAACTCTTGACGACGGGGATCACGAAACCCCAAAACTCGAAACTGAGTCGGGGAAGATCACGGATTAGTGCAGAAAATCCGTGTGGGCGAATTAAGGACCGGTGGATCGGGTTTTCATCATAGATTCCAGCAGGGAATTGAATGAGCTAATTCGGCTCAAAGGGGGGAATTTGAACGATCCTGTGAGCAGGAGAGCGCGAGGTGGTGGTCACGTATTTTATTCACTGCATCACCTTGTCACAAGTATCCTGCTTTAGGTAAGCAACGTCCTCACCTTTATCAAAATTTAAGTACAACAATGGTTGATAATATTCTTCATAGACTAGATCCAATTTCTTAAAGGAATACTCATCAAATTCTTCAAGTTGTGACTGAAAATCATTAGGAGAACATTGCACTGGGTCATCCTTGGGTGCTTAGAAAACTTTTTCAATTATATCTTCATCTTGTTTCCAAATGTCAAAATTATTAGGAACATCGTATGATTGTTGTAAAGGAAACATTCACAAATATCCCTCCATATCATAAATGGGATCCTCATCAGAACCAATCACCTACCACTTACATCTTCCAACATGTATGAACTCATCAATATTATCAACCATGTTACTACCTTTATAATAACATGAAGGATTTAGTGCATCAAATGGTTCCTCTAATACTTCTTCACTTTTCAAATCATAAAATAAAGCATCATCAAAATCTTGGAAAGAGAAATAACTTACCATGTTCACTTCTTATTGTCCATGAGAGTCAAAGGCTTGGACGACTTCATAAAATGGAAGAGAATCTAGTACATCATCCCCAAGACTCATCTCTTTAATCATCTTTTTGCCTTCATTAGAAAATGAAGGACCTAGCTCTTCCAAGGGTTCCTTTACTTCTTCACCTTCTGAATCATAGAATAAAGTGTCATCAAAAACCTGGAAAGGAAAATGATTCACCTCATTCTCTTCCTCTTGTGCATGAGAGATAGGATCTTGGAGAGCTTCATCAGATGGAGGAGCGAATACTAGTGATTCATCCTCATAACTCACTTATTTAGTCAAGTCTTTACTGCATTCTATTGAATCATGGGAAAAATCGTGCTCCTCTTCAAGGGGTTGACAACCTTCTTCATAAATCTCTCCTTATATATCATAGGGTTCTTGGTATTGAGTATGGCACACATCCCTGAGATATTCCATAATCTCAGTGGTGAATCCTTCGTCCTCTAGGGCTATTGTGATATTTTGAAGGGAATATTTATATGTCTAGAATTGTGGTTTCAAAACCTCAATAAACCTACTGATGAGGCGTATGAAAGATGATATACCCTTATCTTCGAAACAACCCTTAATCCAATCTTTCAAAAAAGATGACAGGGAAAGTATGAACAATTTTACCAGAACATCCTCCCCTTCAAATTCTATCTCACTTATATACTTCAAGAATTCTACAATGTGAGTAATTTGGAGGCCTCCAAATCTTGGAGAGGTCTTTAACCATTTATATCAAAATAATGCAGTTATCCTTGAAAACTTTCAAAATCAATAGTCATATACACTTGTTCCCAGGGCACCATGATCCCATATATTGGAAATATCACAAAGTTGAGAGTAAGGTGGCACCTTGGAAAAGGTCAGTGGAGTTGCCATATATCTTCTTAAGGATTATCAAAGGGAGTGAGGGAATCACCCTTAGTGGAGTCACCATGTAATATTTGTATGATGAAGGATTTGAGGGAAAGGCTTACTAAAAAAGTTTCGTTGAGGAATATTGACTCAGTGTTCCCTGGCAACGACACAAAAAATGTTATCGCAAAATCTATACTTGGCCAAACCCTAAAGGAAAGTAGGCCTAGATTGACGTAACATGGAGGTAGTCCTATCACTGTCACCCCAATAGGATACCTCTTTCTATTTATGAGGATAAGAAACTCACTCCAAGGGAGATGTCCCAAGACCTAGTTGTTTTATGAAGGATAAAAAGTCCAAGTAAAAACCCACCCCTCTCTAGGTCACTCAAGAAAAGAAATCACTTGGTAAAGTTTAAGGGGGGAAAAGGAAAAGTGAATGAATGGTACCTTCCCTTTACCAATGAAACAACAAATGTTATCAACAAGCAATGATATCAATGTTTCAAATTAGTGACTTCAAGATATAAATATGCTACTGAAACACTAAATGATGAAATGTATAGAAACAACGAATATGTTTAGAAATTGCAACCTATGATGAAAAGAATGATATAAAGACCTTACAAGTTTGATAGTACTTTGTCACTTACAATTTCAAGATTAAAAGAAAGTCAATAAGTGACTTGAATAGGCTGTCAAAGAACTTGCAACAACATTAAAACAATAATTATCAAAACAACAAAACCACTTCAGAAAGTACTTAAATTAGGCAATTTAAACAAACACTTTAGCATATAATGATAATAGTTTTCCTAGTACAAGTGCTAGGTAGTTTTATAAATAGTTTGAGGGTAATTAAGGGGATGCAATGATGCCTGTAACAATAATTACAACAACAACAACAACAAACTTAAACAATTTCATAAATTTGCACCTAGAACAATAGCAAAAGGAAGACTAGAGCCTTGCGATGATAACACTTAGGCAAATGCAAATTTATGGGTTAGTTTTAGAGGTTAGTATGCTGATTAATACTGATAAATAAGAGTTGTAACAACAATTATAGCAGCACTAATATGGCTGTTAGTGTTAGTGAAAGTTTTAGGAAGATGTTTTGAAAGTTTGTTTGGTCTCATTCATCCACAAGAGTGTATAAGTCAGTTCCTTTTAGGGGCTTATGGAGTCAATAATAGTAACAATATCACTTGGGAAATAAAATAATGATAATGTTTAGCTAATGGAATAAGTAAATTTAAGAGGTGTTGGAACTCTTCAAGGCCTTGAGCATTTTCCTTTTTAAGGAAGGTTTTTCTAGAGAGTAGGAACTTCTAGGCCTTAGCGTACATTCCTTCCTTAGCATTTTTGAAAGACAATTTAATTGGTGACAAGAATGAGATTAATAAAGATCTATCACTTTAGGGATATAATAATCACTCCCAAGAAAATTTATAATTGGCCAGATCAATCTAGTAGAATAGTTATAGAGAGAAAGAAGCATTTGTTGTTTCTCCCCTAGGGTTTACTCAAGCAATTTCATAATCTTAGACATGAAACAAGTAAATTTTACCACAAACATCCATAGCATGAATAAAAATGCAGATTTTCCACTTACTTCACCAATAATAATCAAGTCAAACCCTAGTTGAAGACCATTCCACCATGAAAAATGTCAAAATACATCGCCATAAATCTCTCCCAAGAGGTGTGCACTAGTTATTTCAGCCAATAACCCTTAAAGAGCCAGAAAATTTCAGATCACCACTTGTGTGTGATGCATTATGATGAAAATGAATGTCACTTTATGTCTATTTATACCAAAATTATGACCTTTAATTGTTTTAGGTCAAAATATCAGGGCCGACCTGGTTAGTTTACTCAAAAATTACATTTTTATCAAATAAATTCAATTTGCATCTAATTAGGCCTCCAAAGGTGATATCATTCCCTCCTAGGGTGATGTTGGGCCTCAAGTGTGGGATGTTGGGCAAAGGAGATGAAACATTGGGCCTCCAAAGGCCTAAACATTGTCCACACGTGAAAATAGCCTCATGAATTCCTCCAAGGTGACAAACCCAGTTCAAAGGTGACGTCTAGGGCTGCAGAGGTGATGTCCAAGACCTCCCAAGGCCAACGTTTAGTTGGGAGGAGCATGAGACCTTAGGTTTAGGTCTTCCACAATGTCTCCAAAGGCAACATCCTTCCTTCATTTGGTGCAAGCCTTCAATCTCTTCTTACCCCTCACTGGGGTTTCAACATCCATCTTTGGGCTTTGATCCCCCATGAAGGTTAGAGATAATCATTACCTCATGTGTACCTATCCACTGGGAAAGGTCCTGCATGAACAACAAGTATGCCTTCTAGGGGTTCATAAGTCATAGGGATCATAGCATGTAAATCACATCCAGTAATTAAATTATCCAAACATGTGCATCAACCCCCCCTTAACCCCAAAACAAATCTCAAGGACGCTATGAAATTTGACAAGTTAGGTTTGGAGAGGGTCTTAGGGTGTCCTATTGGGCTAACCTCTCTTACACTTGGGGTGTTTCCAGGTGGAGTCTAGTCCAAGTCATGTAAGTGTATGAGGTGGCATGGGGTAAATATTTGGGCATGGGGTGCATGTGATAACAAGGAAATGTAGAGTCTTAGTTGTGGGTGCCTTTGTGGAGGGTGAGTTGTACCTTGTCATCGATGCAATTGTTTCCTAGCCCATTCATTTCTATTATTCTTAGCTTTATTTCTTTTGATATTTTTCTTTTGTGTTACAAGGGAAAAGTTGAGGGCCACTGTCCTAGATTGATGACTAGAGTTGACAACGTTATCCACAAACATTTCATAGAAATGAGAAGGATGGATCATAATGAGACCCCCTTTCTCTTGGCTATGCCATCAAGAGCCACTACCCTGGTTTGGTGACCATATAGGTGGTAATGTCATACCGCTACATGCCCATGGTCATAATTGTTCATTTTTCTATAAGCAAATTTAATCATGAATTTCATTCCATTTTATCATTTAACTTAACCATAACCAATAATGTTGCAACAATCAAGATCAAAAGAAGAAACACCATGCACAAGAACACAAGAAGTATTATGGGAAACCCTTCTCAACAAGGGAAGAAAACCTAGCCAATCATTTTCTATATTCTTCAAGAGAAATACCTTCACCACCGAGATAAAACCTAGCACACAAGAGGGTGCTCAAACCCTAGAATACTAGCACCCAAGAGAGGTGTGCACTTTTCCCAAGAAGGTGTACTTGCTGAAATTTCCAAACTTGCTTGAAAGATATGATTCCTCAATGGGGAATTTATCTTTACTTATACTAACCTGAACCTTTCAACATAAGTGTCTATTGGCACAATAGGTCTGACCTCACTAGCTTATAACATAATTAATATTAACCAGATTAATTATCTTATTAATTACCAGTCACATTAAGGTGGGGTTGAACTGTATCCTTTATATTACAATTAGGGTTACAAGAAGGTTTGAATTTTAAACAATATAGCAAGGGATCTGATACACCCACTAGTGATCATCCACTAGGGGTACATCCATAGGGATGTCCACATCTTTGGCTCACTACATTACATAGAAGAACCAGTTCTTCACATGTTCACCTGTGCTTTTCATAGGCACGTCCACTTAACATATCTCCTTTCCCACTGCATCGCACAAGAGAGTCATCTGGAGTTTCTCATCAACTCTGCTGATGAGAGGAGGCTAATACATCATCTTAATTTATGTTCTCATGATGATGCACCCAAAACTTTGGGATTTCACATGTTCACCTTGTTCTCAGCCATAGGCACGTCCAACTCAATAGATCGCCTTTCCCATAGGATAATCATCTGGAGTTCTTCTCAACTCTGTGAATGGAGGAGGTCATCTCTACGTTCCAGCTCTATCTCAGATAGGAACCACACACCCTCTTCAGGGGATTTCTCTCAGGTTTATAAGTTGGAGAATATCTCACATCACTACAATGACCCACATCTCAGAGGTTTGTAAGTTGGAGAATGTCTCACATAGTTGCAATCATCAACAATAATATGTTGGCTCATGATGAGACCTCCTATCCATCAACTAGTACCTTGAGTGTTTATGTTATCTTGTAGGCCCCCTTTTCTTATTGAGAAGTCTTTCACTTCTTTCTCAGGGATCCTTGGGTGAAGCATCTCGAAGGTTTTAGATTTTGATTTTAACTCTTTCTAGCTACTTTTACCCTCTAGGATTTTAACCTCTTCTTCCCACGAGGTAAGGTACAACCCTCAGGGGCCATGCTTAAGTTTTCTGGATCTAGGTACTCCATGTATAGGACATGTGGGCCTCAAGACATGATTTCCTTAGTTATCCCTAGGCTAGGTGATAACACTCTACCTATGTTGTACTGAGTGCCACTGACATCTATTTACTACTCAACAATGAGATCATACCTATCCCAAACCAAAGCAACATCCTGATGTTCTTTTCTCGTTCACTACACTCCCCACCCAGTCAAAGTCTGTATAAACTTGCAGCTTTATTGCTCCATCTCAGACATATTTGATTCCATATCCAACCATACCATGCAGGTACCTCAACACATGTTTTACTGCTATCCAATGTACATGTCTAGGCTCAAACATGTATTGACTCAATGTGTTCACTACAAAGCATATATTCGACCTGGTATTAAATAGGTACATCAAGGATCTGATAAGATATCTATACATCATGGGATCAAACAAATCTGAAGATGAATCACTCAAGAGCTTCAAATTCATAACCATAGGTGTGGCCATGGACTTTCAGTCCATCATCCTGAATCTTTGCAGGATATCAACTGTATATTTTCCTTGGCTAAGGAAAATATTATCTCGCCTCTGCCACACCTCTAATCCCAAGAAGTAGTGCATCAGACATAGATCCCTCATTTCGAACTTTGAAGTGAGTTCCTGTTTGCACCCATCTGTGGGATTCTCATCCCCTATAAGAAGCATGCCATCCACATATAGTACCAAAACCATCTTCAACCTTGTAGTAAAGGTTGGGATTTGTATCACTCTTCGTAAACCCCAAGCTCATCAAATAACTGTCTATTCTGGCATACCATGCCCTGGGTGCCTACTTAAGACCGTACAAATATTTCTTCAACATGGGAATCCTTCCCATGGATCAAAAATCCATGTGGCTACTCTGTGTATGCTTCCTCTCACTACTGGAGCAAGTGCCTCGTCATAATATTCTCCCTCTTATTGGGATAATCCTATAGCCACATATATCACTTTATACTTATTTATGCTTCCATATCCAACATGATTGATCTTGTAGATCCCCTTGGAAGTCACTACTAACTTCCCCTCTGGTCTCAGAACCACTTCCCACACATCATTCTTCATGATGGAATGGTACTCTTCTATCATGGCATCCTTCCATACTTGCTTCTTATAAAATTCCTCAAAATTGGAAGGTTTTGAATCAATGATCATCCTCATTAGAACCACATAGTTTGAAAACATTGTGTGGTCTCTTTCTCTCTCTAGAACTAAGGAGAAATCAATATCCCAATTCTTCTTACTGGCTACCTCCTCTGTCATTGTAGAGAAGTCTATTGAAACAAGGGAATCCTCTCATTAGGTCTCATATTTCCTTGAAGTATCTAAATATTCAATATAGTCTCCTCAACTCATGGCACCTATCTATCATCCCTGGAAGATGTTTCTCTCTCCCACCTGAATCTGATGGGGAACTTATTCTTAATTATTTGGTATTCCTCTCAGTCAAATGACTCTCTATGAGATCAGGCTCGCCCTAAATATTCATGCTCCCTCTGAATCTGTATTCCCTCTATGTCTATATAATCTCAAGATCCATCTTCTCCCTCTACATCTGTTGATCTCCTATGAATTTTGATCTCCTATGGACTTTACTAGGAGGTTTCTCCTCCCTACTAGATCCTGAGGAATGAATCCCTCTAAACTCCGGCTCCTTCTAAGTTTGTACTTGGAGGGGCCACCTACCTCACCACTAGTGGAGCCATCTATTCCCCATGATATGTCTAACCAATTCCATATATCTACAAAGTATCATGTGACCTCTTCCTGGTCACTGCAACGATTATGGGTAGGCCCTTCTGGCTCTACTAAATCTTCCTGATGATCTAAAGAGTGATCAAATGAACTAGAGAGATCTGTACAATCATATTTAGAGCCTTATTCTCCTTACAATCAATCTCCATATGAGATACTATGTATCTCGCAAAAGTACTCTTATTTCCATAAGGTGGTGACTTTTTCCTCTTCCTTTTCAATACATGGATGTATACTATCATGTATACAACTCTATGTTTGGATAGTCTACTCCATGTCTTAGCTAGAGACCATCTAATCTGTTTCCTCTTGCAACTGTCATTATAGCTCCCTCTCAGAGCTATCACCTGTGGCCTGCCCAGAACAAGAGAAACATCAAGAGAAAATAAAAAATAGGAACAACATTCTTATGATAAGAACAATAATAAAAACAAGAATGAGAAAAATCATCACAATAGCTCCTTCTAAAAGCTATCACTTGTGACCTGCTTGAGACAAGAGACAAAACAAAATATAATAACAAGAAATAAGAACATCACTTTTCAACACTCTTCTAGTTTTGTGCCCAATCATTCCTCCATAATAACCTTCCTGGAACAAGAAACACGAACAATATCTCCATGATAAACTTCATGGGATTTACAAGATAACTTTCCTGGGACAAACTCAACAACCAATAACATCTCCTAGAAGAGATCGATTTAATTTTTTAAATAAGTTCATCACTAGTACACTATGATCATTGTAATAAAAATATTCAAGTGTCACTAAACATATGATAGTAATAACAATAATAGAATTCT
This sequence comes from Picea engelmannii, assembly GCA_009831015.1. NCBI lineage: Eukaryota > Viridiplantae > Streptophyta > Pinopsida > Pinales > Pinaceae > Picea > Picea engelmannii. Next base: position 6,251 of record ML809448.1, on the reverse strand, counting down.
AAAGATTGTTATTCTAGTTACAACACTTACTTAGGATAAAACAATGTGAAATATCAAATCTGATATGAAAACCCAGATTCTAGCTGCTGCTTGTCCCATTTGAGTTGTTCTATACTGTAGGAGACATCGTCACTCCTGCCTTCCACTCTTGGGCTTCCTCTAAATGCACTAGATCTAAGATCACTTTGGATCTACTGTCACTACTTGGATAAATTCCTTTTTTGTCAACTGTATGTCTCCTGCAAACACCCTCATCTTATATGCAAGTGTATTCTAATATGAGACATTACATCAACAAGAAGAAAAAATTAGAAATCTGAATAAAAAAGTTCAATGTCCATGAAAATGTCAACAAGCCTAAAACCCTAAAAATTCATTTTTGACGAAAATTCAAT
>ML809447.1:123776-135139 GCA_009831015.1 Picea engelmannii | reverse complement strand
ACCAACTACCATTCTGCAGCAGTTTCCACATCTCAAGCCTTGAGGACAAGGCTGTTTTTAAGGGGGCGGACATGTTAAGGTCCTAACCCGCACATAGGTATATCAATGTATTCGGATGTAATAAAGGTCAATATTAATAAGACTTTTCAATAAAATAGAATAAGGCGGATGTAAGAAGACCTAATAGAAGCTTCCGCTTCTAAAAGGATCTTCCTCTAGATGCTTCTTTTTAGTATAAATAGGAGTCGAGGGTATGAGAACCCTAGCTTGGATATTATTCTAACAGAGCGCTGCTCGATTGGAGGTTTTCCCCTCGAAGAGGCCTGTGAACATTGCTATCTGATTCAAAGTGTTATTTCTGTTGCTATTCGTATATCATTTCTGTGTATTGTGAAGATTATGCTGGATATTTTACTGTTATCCTGTCATTTCTAGCATTTCGTTTCTGTTCTGCATATTTTATATATATGGTATCTTGCAATATCTATATATATATATATATATATATATATATATATATATAAACNTTGTTACAATATTGAAAAATGATCGTTTATATATATATATATATAGACATCTATAATTATTTATTTATTTCTGAAAGAGAAAAGAACAGAAGAGAAAGGCTCTTAAACCCTGAGCGGAGACTGTAATATTGCTTTGTACTTTCTGAACTAAAGAGATACTGTGATGAAGTAATTCTGCATCTGTAAGTTTTTTCATTTTTGAGAAGGAGTTTAAGATTTTGTTTTAAGTTCCAAGTTTCTCTTCTGGGAGTCACAGTGCAAAGTGTTTACAGTGTCAATGCAATGAGTGTGCAGATGCACCTTTTGAAGGTCCAAATCTCAAGAGAGTTAGTGCAAGGTGTGCACAGAGTAAGTTTAAGAAGTGTGCATGAAACCTTTTAAAAGTCTAAAGCTTAGGAGGGAAGAATAAGTGAGCACTGGAGTTCACTTCATAAAAGTGATGAAGCTCAAGAGAAAAAGCGTGTGAAAAGTTTCAAGTGGGGACTCAAGGAGTGTAAAATCCCTTGTTTAAGAAATGGTAGACAATATCTTCTCATGAGGAGTTGAATTCCCCACAACCATTTGATTAGACTAGAGGAGTGCACTCATTAAACCCTGATTCCTTCGAACTTCATCACTTCGACAGTTTGGAACAATTATTGTTTTCAGCAGGCATGGAGCCCCGAAGCTACGAAACATGGCGTTAATCCTGACCAGATATCATTGGACAATAGTGAGTTGTAGATGTTCGATTTATTTGGTGATTCGACACTCCAACAAGTTCGAGTCATATTTGTTAAGGGATAAGAAACCCTGAAGCTCCAAAGTCCCAGAGAAAAAGGATAGTCATGGATCTAATCATCAAATGAGGGCTATTAGATCTCTGAGCCTTTATCCTTCAGAAGTTCGGCACTCCGATGAATTTGAGTCGTTGTTGAAAAGATAAAGAACTCCCGGAGTCCTGAATTCTGGATTGGACGTCAGCCGTTTATTAAGTATATCACAATTCGTTAGATCTCCAAGCCCTTCGACGACTCAATGATCCGGGTGAAATAGTTCAAGGTTGTTGGTGTGGAGAATCTCTGAAGCCCGGAGTCCCACAATAGATATCCACTGTAGATTCTCATGTGAGGAGAATCCCCACCAGCCATCTGATTAAAATCATAATCATTGAAGAAGGAGAGTGGAAGGATAGGTTATAACTTACAACTTTTGGTCAACCTCGCTTTATGACCAAGTTCAATCGGTAACAATCCAGGGGAAAGGGAGTGTTGGAGTTGATGGATCCTCTGGAGCACTAGAGTCCCAGAGCTCTGAATAACACATTTTTGACCAGTGCTAGGTTTTATCCTGTGGTCACATGCAAATATGTCAAGGTAAAAAGGGATAATGCCTATGTTAAAATGCAAGTCAATAATATAGATTAGAAAAGAAAATTTACAGTGAACCATTAGGTTCTAAATTCTTAGATTCACAACTTGACAGTGACTCTACGATTTTTCCCAAAAATCAGAAATTCAAAAGTTTACAATGACAGGTCAAGGTTATGATATGTCCTTAAACCTATATCCATAAATACTATAATATTCAGATTATATTCAAATTCAAACAAGTATTCAATGATCCCAAAAATTTTGGATTTATAATAAAATCAAACAAAGACTCCACGTTATTAATAAATTCAGATTTATCAACAAATTCAATAGAGAATCTACGATATAATTTCAGATTTAAACAAAATTCAACGGATATACGCAATACAAAAAAATTTGAATTATCATAAAATTCAACAGAGAATCCACGAGACAAAATTTCGAATTTGAATAAACTTAAATGAAGATACCATAATAAGAATAGAATTCAGATTTAATTAAATTGTAACAAAGAATCCACGATGTAAAATTTTGGATCTAGAATATAATTCAACAGAGGTCCCACAATATGAATTGATTTAGTATTTAAAATGAAATTCAACAAACAACTCACGATACAATTTTCAGAATTAATTTCGTAGTTTACCAATCATAATACACTATTTAATTTCTTTAAAAATAATCTCAACTAATAGCTCCAATCATACAAACTCCAAATATGGATTAAAAATACAATTTTTAAAACATATACCATACACAATATAATTTTGAGTTTTACAATGAGGATCATGCCACTCGAATTTAGAGTTCGGGAACACTCAAATTTACAGCGAAAATTTGAAAATTGTAAGCATCGTAACTGTTATTCGTTTGGAAAAAATTGTAACAATTTGGAATTAAGAACTTCTATTGATTCTACAATGGCCATACCACATCTAACATACTAATATACTCATACTAGAAAATAAATTCAGAATATAAAAATATCGGGACCAATGAATGTTGTGAAATGAAGATGTGATGCAGACCCCACCCTCTCACAAGGTCCGCGTGACCTCCCGGTCTAGGATCGTTCTGGTCGGGAGCTGAAATTAGATCATAGGCTCCCTCCGAGCCCAAAATATTAATGCATAGGTCCTTGAAAACCTTCTTCCCGAGTGTAAATTTTCCTTTTCGGGAGTACCCGAGTGATTACAAAGCCTCCCCGAAGACCGAGGGCCAAAACCATGAGCCAAAGCTTCAAACCCCAGAATTTTCGGGACTTCGAGACCTTTCTATTCTCTTATATACCAACACAAATTCTGTGAATTTCCAAACACTAAGAGGCTATATCAACGGTCCATGATGATCATTGAGATCGATGGCTTATATTATGTTTTCGTGCTTCGACAATTTCTTTGCAATGCCCTTTTCCACAACTCTCCCAGATCACCGAAAAATAAATTTTGTCGAGTCTCAGATCGACAGTCCAAAATGCTCCAACCGATGGACAGTTTGAATCAATTCCCTTTGGGCTTAAAAAATTTCCATTGGTCATCCACATGACACAACTCCTTGTATCTCCTGACGCCGAAACGTCAAACGATTATCCTCCCTCCACGTGTCCCCTTTAGATCGATGGCTAGGATGACTTTGAGACTTCGGGGAATTTCCTTCCTATCTGCACGATGATTTTATTTCTTCTAAGTGTCGAGTTCCCAAATGGTGGGATATTGGGCCACAAGTCCTCCATAACAGACGACTAGGATTAAATCTGGCCTTCGAGCCTTCGAGATTCCAAACAACACTGCTCTACTATTCCTCCAGAGTGCTGGACCTCTGGGCCTTTAGATCTGCTGCAACATGTCCACCTATGATCAACGGTCCATATCAACTTCACTTATTTCTATTCTCTCATATTATTTACCCTCTAGATATCCTAATATGGAGACGCGTGTCCTCTCCAATAGACGACCCAAATGAATGTTGGGTCTTCAGTACTTCGGGGGTTCCTCCACTCTTAAATTCTTATGAAGTGTTAATCCACCTAAGTACATGATCTACTGACAAGTGTCCTCAGGTTTTGGATGGCCATGATTCACTCTGGCCTTCGAGACTTTGGGGGTATTGACTTCTCTGCACACCAAATCTTTTGAATGCGTGAAGTCTGAAGGAATTTGTTGATTAATCCTTGCGCAAATTCTCCTGATCCAACGACTGCCCTCTCTCCTACAACCTCCTGAATGGATCTTGACCATAGATCTTCAATCCTCGATAACTCCTCCTTTAAACTTGATCCATGACTTCTTCGAACGCGTGGAGTCTTAAAGACTTATAGGGTTAAACCCCGCACTACTTCTCCATATCTAAGGGTGATAAAAAGACCCTGGATCCTCTCAAACAAATCTCCACCATTCAAATTTTAAAATAATAAATCCTCTCCTCCTTGAAAATTCTAACCACTATCCTTCCTGAGCTTCATTTCAAGAGATAAAAAAAAAAATTGGCACCCTCATGTGCACTCCTCTGGCACTTTAACACTTTTGACTTAGAAATTTTCTAAGTCCCTCCTGCGGAATTATTATGCTCCCTATCTCTTTTGATATTTGTTCCTAGAGTTATTTCAGACCTCTAGCACACTCCTTGCGTCCCTGGAACTTACAACAAATTTCAGACTTAGAGATTTCTAAGAAAATATCCTCATGCATCCCTTGCGCTTGTTCCCTCTGAAACTTCTTCAACACTTAAAGAAAGTTTTGGTTTGATGCACTCCTTGCATGGGTCCTCTCAAATCGTTTCCATCCACTGAGCAACTGTTCACTTTCTTCACTTCAACTGAAAAACGGTGCACTCCTTGCAATTCCACTTTAAATTCATGTTATCTCTTCTAAGCTTCTGAGTCTATCTCGACTCAGCCTTGCGGGCACTATGCACTCCTTGCACCAGAAATCTCAAAAGAGAAACACGTGAAACTTACAAAAACATCAAAGGTTTCCACACTTAACCCTAAAAACCATATTCATGCATAAAATGTACATAAACAAATAAAACACAGAGAGCATAAAGAAACATCACATGTACTCAAATAATTCAGATGAACACAACACCATACATTTTGAATCAAACCTCTCTACTTTTATTCATTCAATAAAATATGTAAATGGACTCATACATCTCTCTGGAACTCCTCATAAGCTTCAACAACTTTCTCAACATCAATAACAATAACATACAACAACAAATAACAATATTCAACAACCTCATTCAGGAATACAATACATATATTTATACAACGAGGGGATTCTCCAGTCTTCCCTCCAGACTACCTTAGATATATCCTATCATAGTTAATTCATTCATATACTAAGGACTATTACATTGAATGGAAATTACATTCAGATATGAGTTGATACTCAGTATCTGTACAACCTTATATGCTAATTAAAATAATTACAATCCTTGTCGGCCTTATGTTATGTCTCAAGACTCAAAACATTTAAAATCCTTAAATTACAATCCTTCCAGAACAAAAAAACATGCCCTCCTTGGAGTTCAAATACAATTTGAAATCTGCATGTTGGGTGTTGAGTTGTACTACACCTAGCCTATTTAATGTTGAAGGCAATGCTCCTACATCATACTCTGGAAAAAAAATCATGGACTCCTGTCCATGAGCTCCTGCACTATTTTTCCATGCTTCTGAATATCAAATTCATTAACCCATATAGAATCCTTTGTTGGGTGACCCTTCCACTTCACCAGGTACTCAAAATAATTCTTCCTCCTGGTTTTCTTACCAATCCTCTGATCTATGATATTATCCATTTGTGACTTCTCTGTTGTTGGCATTTGCTTCTCCCACTGAATATTTTTCTGATCCTCTGATCCTCCTATATAATCCATCCTATAAGGGTACAAGTCTGCAACATTAAATATGGGTGATATTCCCACATCCTCTGGTAGCTCAATCTCATATGCATTTGCATCAAAATTTCTGAGGATCTTACATGGTCCTATTTTATTCATCTGTAATTTATTATATGTTCCTCTTGGGAACCTCTCTTTCCTCAGGTGTTCTAAAAATTGATCTCCAACTTTGAAATGAACTTCTCTCCTTTTCTGATCAACTTGGATTTTATGTTTATGACTGCTCTCCTACAACTATCTCTTTATCTGATCATGAAGCTTATGCATATCTGCAACAAAGTCTTCTTCTACTGCACTTCTGAACTCATCATGTTTCAAATCCCCTAACTCCAAAATTCCTCTCGAATGCATTCCATACACTATTTGAAATGTTCTATTTCCATTTCTTTTGTTTGGAGAATCATTATAAGCAAACTCTGCCCAGGGAAGAATTCGATCCCACTGGTTATGATGTTTAGTGACCAAACTTCTCAATGAATTCCCTAAACTTTGATTTACCACCTCAGTATATCCATCTATCTGAGGGTGATATGATGAACTGAAAGACAAATTTTTCCCCAGCCTTTTCCATAGGGTTCTCCAAAAGTTTCCTACAAACTTGGTATCTCTATCTGAAACTATACTTCTAGGCAAGCCATGCAATCTCACAATTTCCTTGAAAAAAAAAAATTATATGTGAGTATAATCACTGGTTTTCTAGCATCGTATGAAATGTGCCATATTTGAAAATATTTCAACCACAAAAAATATGGAATCACTCCCCCTATGGGTTCTTTCCAATCCCAACAAAAAATCCATGCTTATCGAATCCCATGGCCTACATGGAATAGGTAATGGCTTATACAAACTAGTGTTTTGTTGTTTCCCTTTTGCATACTAGAAAACTCTACATCTGTCCACAAATTTATTCACATCAGATCTCATACATGGCCAATGGTATGAAGAACTCAGTTGTGCATAATTCTTATCATGGCTAAAATGTCCATCCAATCCTCCACTGTGTTTTTCTTTCAACAGGTTGTCTCTCATTGAGCATTTCATAATACAGATTTTGATTCCTTTGAAAAACAATCCATCCTGAATTAGATACTCTATCCGTTGACTTATGTCCCTTAGTAAAGAGTTCTCACATGATTCATAAGCCTTTTTTAAATCTGTATCTTCACGATACATTTCCTTAACGTGTTCAAACCCTAAGGTCTCCACTTGAAATTCTTTCATAATCAAACATCTCATGCTCAAAGCATCAACAAATTTATTAGCGATATCACTAATGTGCTTAGTAAAAAAAGTAAAATTTTGCATTAATTCTACCCATTTAGCATTCCTTTGGTTCAATTTCTCCTATATGGTTATGAATTTAAAGCATGATTATCATTGTACAAGACAAACTCCTTTGGAATGAAATAGTGCTTCCATTTTTTCAGAGCTTATATTACAACATAAAACTCTTTATCATATGTTGAATATTTTCTCTTAGTGTCATTCATCTTCTCACTAAAATAAGGAACATGCTTATTGTCTTGGCTCAATACTACACCAATAGCTACTCCACTCACATCACACCTCACTTGAAATATCTTCTTGAAATCTAGAACAACCAAAATAGGTTGTTCTGTTATATTATCCTCTAATACTCTGAATCTTTTTTCATCTTCCACTATCCAATTAAAACACTTGTTCTTTTTCTTTATAGTGTCCATTATAGGTGCAAAAATTCCACTGAAATTCCTGATGAATTTCCTGTAAAAATTTGCTAATCCATGGAAGCTTCTCACCTCAAATATGCTTCCTGGAGAAGGCCATTCTTTGATTTCCCTACCCTTCTCTAGATCCATATTTGACGCAACCTGCCCCTCAGTGAGCAGCCGCTCCCACTAGGACCTTCTTCAGATCACGGGCCTGAAGAGTCTGAGCTCTTCCAACTCCCCTCGGGAGTCATGAGTCAACCACAGATAACCCCTTGGCAATCTCCCCTTCGGAAATCGGGATATCGCGACTCGGGAGTTCGCGGTTCACGCGAACACAATTCTCATGCAAAACAAAACCCCGATCCCCGATGGTCAACAGGTCAACCCTTTCGGGATATCGGGATATCGCGACTCGGGGCCTCGCGGTTCATGTGAACACCGTTCACCTACGGTTCCAAACCCCGAACCCCGATGACACCTGTACTCCACTAGAGCTTTGACTTACACTGTGCCACCCGCCACGTCCTCCTCGGGATTTCACGAATCGCGAATCCGCGATACAAATTTCCCTGTGATCGGAAATCCTGAAATGTCGAATCCCGGGTACCCGAACCCCGACTCCAAGGGATCCCCTGATGCATGTCCCTCAAGTCAACGGTGGGGATTATATCGCGGACTCGTAGGTCGCGACTTCACCGGTCGAGATTCTCTTGCATCGTAAAACCCCGAACCCCGATCCTCCGATGCCACCTGTCAGCGTCCCTCTGGTGAAGCTTGATGCCTTGACACCTGTCTTCCCGCTCGTTCTGTCGAGAAATCGCGATTCGGGAATTCGCGGTTCCTGAAGCACAAGGTTATGGTCCCTGCAAAACCCTGAATCCCGACTCCTCGAGATCTTGCGCCACGTGCCCCTGTCTGGATCAATGGTTCAGATCGATTCGGGAAATCACCGGTCGCGATTTCAAAGGGTTTGAACTCTTGCTTCCCGGAAACGCCGAACGTCGAACCCCGATCTTCAGGGATCCTGCGCCACGTGTCCCCTCTCCGATCAACGGCTCCAATCGATTTGGGGAATCGCGATTCGTGATTCTACGAAGGATGAACCCTCACCTTGTCAAACCCCGAATACCGAAACCCCAAAGCCCGACGAGCTTTGATTCTCCACGCTCGCGCTTACGGGTTAACTCCCGCGTGACTCCCCATTGATCTGACGATCCACGGGATTTCGCGAACTTCACAGGGGGTTTCCAACCGTTTATTCTCTTCCTCTTGAGAATCCTCCGGCTTCCAAGCTTTCCCTTGGTTCAAATCTCCCCCAGGCCTGTTCCTACGATGCTTGCAAGGAACTACCCCTCCTGAGCTTTGTCCCTCTCTGACTCCTTCAAAGAATTCTCGCACTCTTCCTGTGCTCGACTTCCAGCAGTTCTCAAAGCGCTGAAGTTGTCCAGACCTGTGCGACCTTGCTAACAGCAGTCCAATCCTCCTTCTCTCAGACTCGGTTCTGAGACTTCGATTCGACCTGCACTCACCTGCATGGTTCGAATAACCCACTCAACTCTGGGCAAAAGAGAACAAAAGTTGAACTGCTCAGCCTCCTCGATGCACTCTATGCGGAGGAATTCAACTGCACTCTATGCAGGAATCTCCTGACTTAAGCAGAGAAACAATTGAAACTCATTCCCTCATTCCCTCAGGTTCCGAACCTGATATGAAATCACGTATGCAGCATATAAAAGATAATCATATAAAGAAGCAAACATGCAAAGGCATAATATCAACAACACACAGAGATCAAACACATCCATGGATTTGAATCAAGCTTTTCCTATTAATTCAATATCTGTACATGGAGTTTCTTCACAAGCTCTCTGCTCTGTTCTCTCCCTTGCTTCTATGCTAATGTTGAATAATAATCAATTACACAAGGAGGGTGTCTATATTCATTTTCCCTCCTAGAAAAGGAAACTGTCTAATCTACAGCTAATTTCTATGTAACAGCATTAAAACCATTAAATTCCTGCTTATCTACATTACATTACAAGTGTTCTCAGCTTTGAATGCCTTTAGTAAAACGACGGCACAACAATACCAAGGTAGAATTCAAAATTTGAGGTTTGCTGGCTTGTCCAACTGTCTCTTCTTTCCCCTCGCGCTGGTTCGTATGATGAATTGCGGATGCTCCTGCATCATACTCCTCGGATCAAAAGATTTCATGGGCTCCTGTCCATGAGCTCCTGTACAGTCTGCCCATGTTTCAAAATCATTGCTTCTGTCTCCCAGCTGGCATCCTCCACTGGGTGATCTTTCCACTTCACCAGGTATTCCAAATATTGTTTTCTTCTGGTCTTCCTGCCTACTCTTTTGTCCAGTATGCACTCCATCTCAGGTTTCTGTGCAACTGGTAATTGTTTCTGCCACTGGACCACGGGTTCCTCAGTTCCAGTGCCTGTTTCTTCAGCCCTGTAGGGGTATAAGTCTGAAATATTGAAAGTCAGAGATATCCCGATGCCCTCTGGCAACTCAAGCTCATATGCATTCTCCCCGAATTTCTTCAGGACTTTGCATGGCCCGATTTTCTTCATCTTGAGTTTATTATATGTTCCCCTTGGGAACCTTTCTTTCCTCAAGTGCGCTAGAACCATGTCCCCAACTTCAAACTGAAGCTGCCTCTTTCTCTGATCGGCTATGCGCTTATATTCCTGATTCGATTTTTGTAATCGCTGCTTCACCTGTGCGTGAAGTTCTTGCATTGCCTCAGCGAATTCTTCAGCCCTCGCGCTGCTAGTCTCAGCCTGTTCTGACTCCCTGAGCTCAGAAACTCCTCTTGGTTGTGTCCCATATAAAATCTGAAATGGGCTCTTACCTGTACTTCGATTCACAGAATCATTGTACGCAAATTCTGCCTGTGGTAGGATCTGATCCCAACTGGTGTGATGCTCCGTCACCAGACTTCTCAACAGATCCCCTAAGCTCCTGTTGACCACCTCGGTCTGCCCATCTGTCTGTGGATGGTAAGAAGAACTAAATGCTAAGTCAGTCCCCAGCTTCTTCCATAGCGTCCTCCAAAAATGACCTATGAACTTGGTATCCCGATCCGAGACTATGCTTCTCGATAATCCATGCAATCTTACAATCTCTTTGAAAAATAAATTGGCGATGTGGGTTGCATCGCTCGTCTTATGACACGGAATGAAATGAGCCATCTTCGAGAACCTGTCCACCACTACAAAAATGGAATCAACTCCTCGATGTGTTCTAGGTAAACCCAACACAAATTCCATGCTAATGGCTTCCCATGGCCTCTCAGGTATAGGCAATGGATGATATAACCCTGTGTTCTGTTTTCTGCCCTTCGTGTGTTGACAAATTCTGCATCGGTCAACAAATATCTTCACATCTACACGCATACGTGGCCAAAAATATGATTCGCTCATCTTGGCGAATGTTTTGTCATGCCCGAAATGACCTGCTAGTCCACCGCTGTGCTTTTCTCGTACCAAATTCTCTCTCATAGAGCAGTCTGGAATGCACAATTGATTGCCCTTGAATAGAAATCCATCTTGTATCAAGAAATCTATCCACGGGCTCCTATCTCTGAGCACCGGATTCTTGGCTGCTTCATAAGCTTCCCCGAAATCAACATCACCTGCATACATATCCTTCAGGTTTTCAAAACCCAAAGTCTTGAACCTGAATTCCTGTAGCAATAAACATTTTCGACTCAAGGCGTCAGCTACCTTGCTTGCAGTCCCCGAAATGTGTTTTATGACAAAGGTGAAATTTTGCATATATTCCACCCACTTCGCATGCTTTTGATTCAGCTTCTCTTGCTGACTCACGAATTGTAACGCATGATTATCACTGTACAGAACAAATTCCTTGGGGAT
>ML809447.1:89067-104944 GCA_009831015.1 Picea engelmannii | reverse complement strand
CTTTAAATGCTTATGTGTTAGCAAATGTTCTTGTAGATGGTTAAATATGTACTTCACATAAATACACAGCAACAATACTTGCAGCAAACAAACCATCAAATGCACAACAAGAACAACATGATAAAGGAGTTCACCCCCCTACGAGCTACATCTCCTTGAGCCTCCATAATGGACTTGGCTCTCTGGGATTAATTAGTCAAAAGTTCTTTTACAAGTTGCTGCTCAACTCCAATGGAAAAACAAACTGCACCATTGAGATCAGAACACATAAAAACCCCAAAAATGACTAATACAACTCTGAAAATGGATCATGGTTCATCCGGGCATGACCTCCTCTACATGTGGCCATAAGCTTCTCTGAGCTTCTCTTTGGCAAAAACACTTGTAAAAGTCCTCAAAAGCCTCTGAAACCTATCCCAATGTGTTCAGAGCATAGCAATTAGCCAAACATGATATTTAAATCACAGAAAACTGACATATGCTCACCAAACCATGTCCTCGATCAAAGAAGGCTTCAAGCTCCCTAGAGCTTGCTGAAACTTCAATGGTGAAAAACTTTCTGAAGAAGTCTTCAAATGGCTGTGAAAACTGCACCAATGGATCCAACACGTCCAAAAACCCCTAGCTGGGCTTTTACGGCACCTCAATCGGCCAAACGATGAAGAAGTTAGGCCTCCTCCATCTTTCTCCTTCAAGCTTTGCTGGAACTGGTTCGCCAAAATGCACTCCTGTGTGCATGAACCTGGAACACGCTCCCAATGCGTGTTATAACCTGGCACCGGGCGCAACCGCGCCAACGGTGCAAACCGTAGGACGGTTAGGGCGCCTCCAGCCCCCAACCGCCTCAGCATTTGGTCATATGCCCATACAACCATAGGCTGGGCGCAAAAGTCGTTGGCCCATTGCAAAACCGTGCCAACGGACTCAACCCACGCGGATTAAACAATACATAACATAATATTAATCCCGCACGCAATGTATTATAGGTCGCGGGTTCCAAACCACGCGCCACACATATGAATACATTACAATGTATACAAAACATAATATATATGAAAACGCGCGCCATATTACAATGTTAAACATGTAATATAGTCCGTGAACTATATTTCAAACCCGCCATATAAAAACATACGGTCATATATATGTGACAGCAAAACCCCGCCCCCCTTTTCTCCATAGTACGAAATCCAAACTTAAATACATATGAGTTGGGCTTTATAACAAGGAACAAAAGGCGGGAGTATTGGTTAGTGCATATGTGTTAAGACTTTGCTATGGGAGAGGTTCCGGGATCGAACCCCGCGGGCTCTCCAAAAAATTTTATACACAACCAAATTAACCAATGAAACGATGACATGTGGTGCCAAATGGTTGGACCACGTGTCCACACAATATTAGCCACAAGTGACACGTGTCCACTCCTGATTGGACAACCACCATCAAATGAACATATGCCACGTCATCGAACTGCCACGTCAGCAAAAGGTACGGCCCTCCACGTGTCCGTACGGACTGTACGGACAGGTACAGTCAACATTTTTTTACCTGTTTGACTTTCCGAACAGATCGCTATATCTTTCGCTCCCGAAGTCTGTTTGAGACGAAACGAATTGCGTTGGTTTCGTGACGACGAGGGCTACGCTCACGTCCGATTTGAGGCAATTTCGAGAACGTTGATTTTTGGGCTAAAATTTGACCCTTGGTCCAAATTTTGATCATGGAGATGTCAAAGAATATCAACATCAAGAATCATGATATCACGATATGCGAAATCGCGACGTAATTGCAACCGTCAGATAAATATGTGATCTAGACCATTGATACGACTCCATTACAGAGTTTCGTGGATCGGGACTTTGAAGTGACAAAAACACAGAACGACAAGAGTGTTGAAATTGCGATGTGTGAAATCCCGACTGAATCTGAACCGTCAGATCAAGATGTGATCTAGACCGTCGACCCGACTCACGTCAGCATACCACATCAGCTAGGAACACGTGGTAAAAACAGATAATGACAAGTGTCAGATTGATTCAACATTTCAGGCACATGTAAGTCACGAATCAGAGTGACACGTGGCAGTATTCAACACGTGTCAATCCACGTGTGATGTCAGTAGATTTACACCACTCGGGAGATGGAAAGATGTAGGAGGATGAGGAGGGGCTAAAGGGAACGAGCCTTGTCGCACGATCAGGTGGAGAACGATACAAAAGGTGACACGACAGGAGTGGGGTCCTTCGTTAATACTCCACCATTCCGGACCCCCTGTATTAAAGGCAGAAAGGCAAGGGGGGTTTAGAATCGCTTGAGCGCCATTGATCTGGGCACTCTAATCCTGGTTTCTTGAGAGATGCATGCCCAATTCCAGACCCCCCCCCTCCGCTTAAATGTAGAATGGCAGGGGGGCTCCGGAATCCAATCCCGACCGTAGATTTGGGAGCATAGATTATGGCTGTCCAGATTTGCTCGCTGCATATCCAAAAGGTGCAATTGTGCCCCAAACTTAGGAAGGCATAAGCGCGTGGTCATAGCCATTGGTCACATCGATGGAAGATGGAGGTAGAAGCTAGAGGTGCTAAGCTTGGCCACAGAAATGCCAAAATGAATGCAAGATCTAATAAAGTTCATCCAACGGCGTAGATAAACCTGAAGGAGATCGGAGGGCTACTGTAGCACGTCGCAGTATAACTTCTAGAAATCATTGATGGTCTCTGCTAGAGAATTCGAAGAGACCTCTATGTGAACGCCAGATAAGATGAAGAGTCTCTAAGCTTCATCCAGTGAAGCAAGATGATTGTGAGGGGTATTGACATATGGATGAGCGTTGAAGCCTGTAACTGAAACAGAAGGCATAAGCTCGACTGCACCAAAGAAGACGAGGAGTCTCAACTGCCAGAGAGGTTGAGAAATCATCATCATAACACCCAGTGATGCTGAACACATGGGAAAACCGCCAGAGAAGATGAAGAGTTACCATGATGATCAAGCAGAGCACTCGAGAGGTGGAGGATATCGGTGCGGTGTGAGTATGCAAAGGTATTGCACGCATTGCATGCAAAAGGTGCACAGAAGCTATAAGTACATGGTACAGAGAAGAGATAGGGTTGATGTTGTTGTTGGAGTTGTTGTGGTTGCTATGTAGAAGGATTGAAGTATGAGCAAGAAGGCATAGCACAGGAGTAGAGATGCATGGTAGAGGAAGGTTGCATCAAAGGGACATGGTGCAGAGAGTACAAATGGCAGAAGAACAGACAACACAAGTCATGTGTGCAGGAAGGCAGTGAGGCAGACAGATCAACAAAATGCTGCAGAACAGTGATGAGTCTAGTAAGCCATTATTGAACATTATATCACTGTAATAAGTTTCAGTAGCAAAGATTTATATTTCAGGGTGGAAGGGAGGTGCTAGGGAGGATTGTTGTCCTCATAGGTTCAAGTGGGTGCTTGAACACAGGGATTTGTAGCTTCCATCTGGTTGCAGCCAGAGAAACCAGGGTGGTGCAAGGGAGAACTCTTGTTCTCTGTTATATAGGTTGGTGCCTGTATGATTGGAAGTTGGTGCTTCCGTCCAGTTGGTGCTAGAAACACTCAGGGAGTTGGTGCTTCCTTCTAGTTGGTGCTAGAGAAACCAGGGAGTTGGTGCTTCCTTCTAGTGGGTGCTAGAGAAAATAGAGAGTTGGTGCTCTCAGCAAGTAGCAGCTTGCAAAACTGAGGTTGTAGCCTCATTATGAGTTGGTGCTCATATGTATGATAATGTAAAGAATGTAACTATTACTTATCATATAAAGAAAAAGAGGATTTTACCCTGTATGGGTTTCCTCGGGAAATATCTATCTCTGTGTTTCTCAAATATGTTAATGATGTTGAAAGTTCCATTGTTTATTTCCCTGCATTATTGTGGTCATCATTCAATGTTTTTGTAAAGATTCTAAAAGAATCATAAATGTTTAAGCACGGTAACAAATGATTCACCCCCCCCCCTCTCAGTTGTCCAACAAAAAGTCCTTGAAAACCTTCTTCCCGAGTGTAAATTTTCCTTTTCGATAGTCCCTGAGCATGTATAAAGCCTCCCCGGAGACCGAGGGCCAAAACCATGGGTCAAAGATTCAAACCTTGAAAGTTTTGGGACTTCAGGACCTATCTATCCTCTTATCTCCCAACACAAATCCCGTGAACTTCCAAACACTAAGAGGCTATATCATTTGTCCACGATTATCATTAATATGGACAACTCGGATTATGTTTTTGGGCTTTGACGATTTCTTCACAATGCCCTTTTCCACAACTCTCTCGGATCGTTGAAAAAGTAATTTTGTCAAGTTTCAGATCGACAATCCACAATGCTCTGAAAGATGGATGGTATGGATCAATTCCCTTAAGGCTTTGGATATTTCCATTGGTATTCCACATGACACAACTCCTTATATCTCCAGATGTCGAAGCACCAAACGATTATCCTTCCTCCACGTGTCCCCTCCTATATCGATGGTTAGGATGACTTTGGGACTTCGGGGAATTTTTTTCCTATCTGCACGACATGTTGGGATCCATTTTTGTCATATTTTTCATTGTTAAAATACACTCATCATTACACCTTCTCCCCACATTTCATCCATAATATATCCCTAATTACACCATATACCTCCATTATCTTTTGTTATTCATCCTATGTGGTTAATACATAATTTTCCATATTTTTAGTGATTAAAAAGATGATTATACAACAATTTTGTTAATAAAATATTAATCCCATGTTTCTATGTGCAAAAAATATGTTTCCGCACTGGAAGTCATCTGGTACTCACACTGGAGGTCATCTGATGCTCACACTCCAAGTCATCTGGTACCAGAAGGTTCTATAGTCAATCGGTACCTGCACAGTCATCTGGTACCCACACTCCATGTCATACGGTACCCACACTCCATGTCATCCAGTACTCAGCTCGTTCGGTACCAATTATGCACTCGTCTGGTACCAATGTTGTGCTCGTCTGATATCGACATCGACAACCGTCTGGCACTAGAAATAGTTCAAAAATTTGAAATGCTTCTAGAAGAAAATCGGGGACATGGGTTTTGTCCAGAACGATGTTTACATGGATAAGAGTGTGCCAGAATTCACACATGTGAACCTACAGCTCAGGGGGGATGATTCTCCAAAAATTTGAAACTACCAACTTGCGCCTCGATTTCTATGCAGATGGTATCAGATCTAGAATTTATATGACATGGGTTTTGTCTAGAATGTGAAAAATTGAGTACAATGAGAATACTTTTCCAAAAATTGAATTGGTGTAGAATATATGGGTGGATCTCTAACTCGATCTGCCCAAACTAATGAAAAACCCAAATTTTTGGGATTTATCCTAAAATTGTAAAAATTGTTTTTTGAGTTTGGGGATTCAGTTTCATCCATTCCTCCATGGATTTCATGTATAAATAATCCTCATAGTGCTCTGAGAAGGAACCATTAGTTTTATGAATATTTTGTAAATGAGAGATTATTCATGTGAGAACGCTTTAAGGAGTTGTTAGCCATGTAAAAACATATTTTTTTATCTCAATGAAGAATGGATTGTTGTTGCCACATTGAGAATCCTTCTACCTTGATCTGAGTCCTTCTTAGAAGCACTAAACTCCTAGGAAGTGCCCCTCAATGAGGGTAAGTGTTGCCATACTATATTTATTTTGTAGATTAGTATTATGTTGTTTGTTTACATGCAATTCAATTTTGGTTTTGATTATTGATTAGATTCAATTTAGATGCATTTCAATTCTGTCATTTACATTAGTTTTGGTAATTAAAACTCAAATTTGATTTTATCCTTCATTTGTGTGCACCAATCCCATATATGTATGTTATTTTCATTGATTGTTCCCAATACTCTATTTTGTGCATTTCATTCTCATTGAATTTCAATTCATTTACAAACCTTCTTCCCATATGTGCATCTTATCTTTTATTCAAAAATCGATTGGAATAATACTCCTCAAGATCACATTCATATGATCAACTTTCATATTCATTGCCACCTATTTTCATTAACAAACACATACCTTTTTCCACCTATGTCGAATCTTTCAAATGCACGAAGTCCAAAAAACTTTGTCGATTAAACCTCGTGCAACTTCTCTTGATCCAACGACTATCTCCTCTCTAATGAAACCTCCCAAATGGATCTTGACCGTAGATATTTGATCCTTGATAACTCCTCCTTTAAACATGATCCATGACTTTTCCAAACGCATGAAGTCTTAAAGACTTACAAGGTTAAACCATGCACTACTTCTATAGATCTAAGGGTGATAAAAGACCCATGATCCTCCTGAAAAGATCTCCACCATTCAACTTTTAAAATAATGAATCCTCTCCTCCTTGAATATTTTGACCGCTATCCTTCATGAGCTTGACTGCAAGAGATAAACAAAATCTTTGGTGCCCTCCTATGCGCTCCCCTGACACATTAAAAATTTTGACTTAGAAATTTTCTAAGTCCCTCCTGCAAAATTCTTATGCTCTCTATCTCTTATGAGATTTGTTCCTTGAGGTATTTCAGACCTCTAGCGCACTGCTTATGTCCCTGGAACTTCCAACAAATTTCAAACCTAGAGATTTCTGATAAGATATCCTCACGCACCCATTGCACTTGTCCCCTCTGAAACTTCTTCATCACTTAAAGAAAGTGTTGTACCGATGCACTCCTTGCATGGGCCCTCTCAAATCTTTTCTCTCCACTAAGAAACTGTGCACTTTCTGCACTTCAACTGAACAATTGTGCACTCCTTTCACTTCCACTTTAAATTCATGTTATCTCTTCTAAGCTTCTTAGTCTATCTTGGCTCAGCCTACACACTCCTTCCAGGCACTTTTCACTCCTTGCACCAGGAATCTCAGAAGAGAAACAAATGAAACTTACAGAAACATCAAAGGTTTCCACACTTAACCATGAAAACCATATTCATGCATAAAAGGTACATAAATAGATAAAACATACAGAACATAAAGAAACATCACATGTACTCAAATAATTCATATGAACACAAAACCACACATTTGGAATCAAACCTCTCTGCTTGTATTCATTTAGTAAAATATGTACATGGACTCATACAACTCTCTGCAACTCCTCATAAGCTTCAACAACTTTCTCAACATCAATAACAATAACGTAAAACATCAAATAACAATATTCAACAACCTCATTCCTGCATACAAAACATATATTTATACAATGAGGGGATTCTTGAGTATTCCCTCCACACTACCTTAGATATATCCTATCATAGTTAATTCATTCATATACTAAGGATTATTACATTGAATGGAAATTACATTCATATATGATTCGATACTCAATATCTGTAAAACCTTATCTACTAATTAAAACAATTACAATCCTCGGTGGCCTTATGTGATGGTTGAAGCCTCAAAACATTTAAAAACCTTAAATTACAATCCTTTCATAACAGAAAAACACTCCCTCCTTGGAATTCAAAAACAATTTGAAATATGTGCGTTGGGTGTTGAGTTGTCCTCCACCCAATTGCTTTAATGTTGAAGGCAATGCTCCTACATCAATATTCCCTTCAAGTCTTTCACTCCTTTTGTTCTCTTGCTTTCTAATAAAAGAAACTTCATCGATACCTCCTAGCCAATGCTAGGGGTACTCTTCTTCCCCCTAAACCCCACGAGCTGCAAAGGGGCCACACATAAGAAACCAACAAACAATAGCTCGAATAATTGCTTCGCAAGGAAGAGATTCCACTCTTTTTACAAGATTGGTATCCCAACTCTCACAGGTAAAACACGGTCCAATAAAAAATTGGCAGCATAGCAGTGATCAAAAGGTCAGATCCTTTTCCTTTCTATATCATTTGTTTTATAGAAATGTCTTCAATGACACATGTCCTCATGCATAATAATTAACTTTTTAGTTCAAATTAATTATTATTATTGACCCACACACTTGTCACACTCTCCCCATGTTGCACAAGCAATTACCAATTTTTATTTTATTTAAAAAGACAAATTCCCTCACATTTCCCAATGTGTTCCTATTTTGACTCTAAGTTTTCCCTTTGTTCCCTAAATTCTCATTTAATGAGTGACTCCTAACTAGATCTTAGTTAGAGTTGGATTAGGAGTCTTCTTCTAGTTAGACTAGTGGTAGGTTGATTCAAGATTATATTCTATATACACCCATTCTCTCAAATTATTATTTATTTCTATTTAAAAATCCCTTTTTATTAATTTCTTGCACGCATGTTCATTTTATCCAATATTTAGATTTTACTCACTTTTTCCTAGAAATTGTTTTATCTCAAATCTTTAACTCATGTCATAAAGTGTTTTATTTAAATTTTGACTTAGACTTAGTCTTAGAATTAGGATAAGACTTTTTTTAGACATTATAATTAATAATCTATTGTTTAGTTAATTATTTTAATCCAACAAGGTCTAATCATTTCAATGTTTTCTAGGCCACCTAGATTTATTGTCTCAAGTTTAATTACGTGACGTGCCCTTCAAGACGCACCTCTATGATCCAAGGGTGCCACTCAACTTAGACTTGTTTTCGAAGTTTTTCCAACCCTTGGAGTCAACACTCCACTCAGTCGACCTTTTGAGAGACTAAGGGCTTATAAGGAATGAGGACTTTGCTTTATTGCACAACCCTTAGAAATATTCATGAACAATTGTCTCAGTCCTCCCTCATGACATTGTATACCTATTGAACTAGGTAATCATTAACCTACCATTCAGACCACAATAGGAAGGCTAGTACGTTGTGACAGGGACGTTGTTATCACTGAAATTCCGTCCGCACGTGGCGACAAGAACTCATCATAGTCAAACAACAATGAAGTCATTCATGGCCCTGAATTAATCTTACAGCATTCAAAAAAGGTCAAAAACTATACAAAGTAGTGAAAAATTGAAGAGCTCTCTTTACAGAAGTTGGGCGCGCACGCACATGCGTGGAACAGAAATGTATCATGCACGTATAAGCACACGATGCGCGGTTGTTAGCGCAAAAATTCGCGCACCTGCTAAACGACGCATTTATTGAAGTGGTTGGCCTCCCAACCACTTATGGATCAGCTCCCAAGCCGATTTGACCCTCAAATCTGAGCTGAATCTACATGGTAGGCTGATCAAAGACCTAATAATGCCCTAAATGGCCTCTTTTCACACTACAAGGCAGTTACACAAAAGCCCAAAGAAATGCTATAAAAAGCCATGAATGCACCTCATTTTCTCAAGGAATTTCATGTAATGTTATGTTGCCTATATTGTTTTAATGACTCCATCCTTGGCAAGAACACATTGGCACCATTTCATAGAGCAATCCACCTCTCCATTGAGTGGATTTGCAAGGAGTTCTTTCACCACCATTTTTATTTTTCTTGTTGTAAGGAGAGAAAGCTTGTGAGGGTCCAAGAGCCTTCCCTTGGAGGAAGAAGGGACTCATAGTCCCCTTTCTTCTTGGTGCTTTTATTTCATCAATAGATCATCCTAAAAACATTGGTGACATAGGTCTTTTTGTTTTTGTTATCTTTATGTCCCTATGCTTGTTATTTTAGTTTGTATTAGTTTAATTCTTGCTTATAATTTTGTTTTTCTTTCTCTAACTCTTTCCTATACAGTTTCCATGCTCAGCAGGACCCAACTGGGCATGTAAGCACCTCTTATTTGCTCACCAAGGTGACGAATAGGGTGCAACAGATTGGCGACTCCATTGGGGAAAGGTATCAAATTCCTACCTCATTTGGGTTTCTTTTTCTCTTATTTTAGTTTGATTAACTTGCAGGTGCACAAGCCGGCCTAGGCCGACCTGCCAACCATCCAATTCAGAGGAGAATTGAGAGACCTCCTTCACACACTCCTACGGACTAAACTTGTATGCAGATCATGACCCTTCATAAGCTACTTTTAACCTTCTACCCTGAATCTAAAACCCTTTTCCTTAAGCAAACAAGGGAAGAACTAACTGACCTTTTTATCGATGGTTGGTGTAGCTCCTCTGTTGAGATTTATCTCCTTGCTGCTGCCGCTCCTTCCACAAAGCAATCCTGCAATCAAGACAAAACTATGCATGCATGCTATTGTTCTACTAGGGGGTTAGAGATTAAACACAAATCGCATAAAACATATAAGACTCATGTATTTGGGATGGGAAAAGTATCTTTTTATTGATCTCAATATGAACCAAATTACAATGATTTTTGAGACCGGCCACCGTTCCTCGATCCTGATCCTGGGCTCCTCCTCTTCTTTGTCTTCCAACTGCTTTCCTTGAATTATCCTAAAGCTTGAGGAAAGGCTAAAGGGTTGGGACAAAATGGACGGAAATTGGGCAGAGTTTCTTTGCTATGATTTTTCCTCCTTTGAATAGTACCCCTACCCCTTCTTTTATAGGCTAGAAGGAGCTAGGGATTTAGACGAACTCTCGACCATGCATGGCTGGGATTTCCAGTTAACTGACCCAAATCTTTTCATCCCGACGGAAACTTTCCTTATTTTTTTCTTTGTTAGGTAAACGCGGGCTGTAGTGGGCTAGACCGCGTTCCACCACGTGCAGTAGAAGGCCAACAAGTGGTCCAACGCACCCAGTGAGAGGTTAGGGCGTGGGTTGCTTGATTTAAGTGGTTTTTCAAGGTTTTATTCAGCATGGCTTTGGCAAGGAAGAGACATGAGTTGGCCTGATGCCAGGTAAGCCTGTGTGGTGCATTTTATGGTTATAACAGATGCCCCCTAATGTGTGAGGTCAGAAGAGCATCTGATGGCCGAAATACATTACCAATTCTTTACCAATCTGTCCTGATATGCTGAATAAGTGAGCCCAGGAATCAGGAATCAGGAGGTGCCGCCTGCAAAAAATATCAAATGTCTCACCGAGGCGGGCATACCCATGCTCGGGATAAATCAGAACCATGGCTACCAATAAAATACACTGTAGATCCATGTCAAATAAATATAAAGAGTAGTCGCGAACAATACACAGCGGAGCTACATCTCGATATCAGAAAGATATACATAGAAAGTATCCATCTCTCAGAAGCTGATTTGGCCTGATGGTTGTACTTCAGAGCTCGAGCAACAAATTCAAAATCTTTGAAACCCGGGTAGGAGTGTAATATGAGTGTACGACTGCACTACCCAGAGGTCTTTGACGGTGCGTCGATTACGGTCTTGATAATATTGATGATCAGACTGAAGGATTCATTGATTTCGAACAAAGACTTGATTGGACGTTCTGGATGGACGGGTATGCGGACAAGAGACATATTGCAGAGTGTCCGACTCAGGCTAAGTAACAAACTTCCCTTGGACAATAGCACAACAAGTGACAAGAATCAGGCAGCATATCTGTTAATCATAAGTCTACGAAGTAGGAGGCAATGCAAACTCTCCATATGTTTGGAAGAGTAACCAAACGTTGGAGGACACAACTCAATATAGCGAGCAAAGCTTCCTAAGGTCGTACTACATCCCAAAGTTCGATGAATCAAACGGACATATGTGCTTTATCCAAGGGCGACTCATAATGCTGCCAATAAAGAAAATACTTTTCCCATCCTCTTTTTGGGGTATATTTGATTTTTTTGTTCTTTTTGAATATTTTGAAGAAGAATAAAGGAATATTACGTTACAGTGGAGGAACGAGCATAGAAAACATACGATCTCAAGGCACAAGGACAAGACTGATGTTCTAGGAAATGATACTCTGAAAAAATCCTCCAGTGGCCAAAGGTGTTAAAACGCAAAAGCAAACTGTTACTAAGCTGATGGGTAAAGGATGCAAGTGCGGTTGACAGAACACACAATGGTAACGTCCTTCGATGTAAGTTTAACGAGCCCAGAGAAGGGAAGCTCGGTGATTTTTCATGTTTAGAGAGTCTGAAAAAGCATAAAAGGAAACTCCATTGGGGTACCTTTTTCGTCAATAGTCTAGTCGGTTCGAAAAAGGGGTAAACTAGCATCGACTAAACGTCGATTCAAAACCATTTTAACGAGTGTGACAAAGACAAGATCACTCGGCTATTTTTTCAATTTTAAGGAGTCTGAAAAAATCTTAACTATGGACTCCGTTAGGGATGTTCTTCTGGACCGTTTAACGAGTGTGAAAGAATAAGGTCACTCGGCAATCTTTTCAATTTTAGGGAGTCTGAAAAGAGCTTAACTATGGACTCCGGGTGGGTTTCTTCTTCGTAAATTTAGTCCCTCAGGCCCGAAAAAGGAATAAAATTATACCTGAGGATACTCTTCTAAAGAATCAGAATTCGATAGAGTGTTCCTTTGTTCATACAGTTGACCGTCTGGACCGAAAAAGGGGTAAACTACCGCCGGACAGACGTGACTTCAAATTTCAGTTTAACGAGCGTGAAGGGTCACAAGATCGCTCGACAATCTTTTCATGTTTAGAGGGTCTGAAAAGGGCTTAAAAGGAGACCCGTTATGTTTTGGGAGTCCGGAGGGTAAGACAAAGAGTGAAACAGACCCATGAAAATGAGGCTCAAACTCATATTCAGGAAATACTATGCGGACTCCTGAGCCTACTATGTTGTCAGAAACGACATGGATACCATAATGCAACCAGGAACTACCTAGGGCATCCATGTTTTGGTAAGCTCTACCACCAAGTTGCAACACTGCTAGAGCAGAAATGATGGTTCTGTGTCACAACCGGATGGGGTTGATCCTATATTGTAAAAACAAAAGGCAACGAGATGCAACAGTGGGGATGAAAGCCTACCCTATATGCTCAGGTTGATTTTTGAAAAAAAAATTATGGACCGCCCTTATGTGTATTTTTTTTTATTTTCTGAAACTCAATGAACAATGTCCCAATACCTGATCAAATCCCTTCCATATAAATCCGGAACCACTCAAAATGGTTTTTGGTATAAAGAAACTGATAAAAGGGGCCAAAAGGGTGGCAAAAAGAGGCCAAAAAGTCTATAAATAGAAGCTGGCAGCTCATTATCACCATTGCTGATTTGGAATTTGACTTTGGAGCCAAAAGACCCCCTTTGCCAGAGATCGTGATTCCGGGAGCTACAGTGGACCAAACGGACTTCTACTCGGACCAAGTAAGTACAAACTCCCTCATCTTGCATTTCTATACGTCATTTATGTTTTTTAAGTTGATTTTGGGGACGGTCGTCGACCTCTAAGAGGTCAGCCCTAGTAACCCGCGGGCTTTCCAGAGATAGCCCGTGGGTACCCACGCGCAGATTCAAAACTGCGCGTGGGTACCCGCGACTGTCGCCTCTACAGCCCGCGGGTTACCCCCCGCGCAACGAAAAATGTGCTTTGCAAGATCTAATCTCTCCTTTTGACTTGTGATTTTGTAGGATGTATGTGCATTGAAGAGAGAGGGAGCATGAGGCTGCCAATGAGGCAGTGGCTGTAGATCCAAATGTGATGGCTGTGCTGACACAGTGTGGCCTCGTGAAGTTTTTCCTATGTCCATTTATGCGCGCACAACCAAGGCTGCTAAATGCCCTGGTTGACTATTGGCATCCCGATGCTGAGGCCTTTATGATAGAGGGGCAATCCTTGGTGCCCACCACCGAGGACATCTACTTTTTGATGGGCCTATCGAGGAGAGGGGAACCCGTTAACTTGCAGACATTTCCTGCGGGGCCGAGCAAAGTCTCGGAGTTGATAGCAGAATACTGCGTGGCTAGGACCAACCAGGGGACTTCCTGGATACCGGTTGGCAGCATCACCAGCCTTACTCTACAGATGATCTTATTGCTCATTGGGCGAATTACCGGCTCCTCAGCCGTACATCAAGCGTCGCGCGCACAGATGAACTGTGCAGTTCAGTGCATGAATGCACAAATATATGACTGGAGTACCACACTGCTAGAGAGTATGAAGAGGCAATTGACAGATTGTCGTCGGCGGACACACAGGAACTTCGGGTTCGGGACTATCCTGTGCTCATTTTTCTTTGAGAGAGTTCCATGATTCAGTCCTCGGATGACAGTACGGGGACATCTGGCGAATTTCCCTGCAGTATGTAGATGGGCAACATTACTGCCACGACAGGGTGGTGGAAGGACCGTGGAGGCCTTCAACGATGACTTCTTTGCTTGGTTGTCACGACAGATCCCTGCTATCGAGGACTACCCATACACAGGGATCAACTTTTCCAAAGATCCAGCTATACCAGTGCCACCTGGCGAGGAGCGAGGGGAGATGGGTAAGTCTCCGCCTGTACAGTTTTTCGTTTTCATATGTAATTTTTATGTCTTTTTAGATATATGTCATGTTTTTTAATAACAGAGTTTCTGATGGGTGAACTTTGTGTTGCGTGCAGATGTGGGACCCGTGCGGCCTGCTGATTTTGCACGGAACAGGTGCCGCCCACGGCCAGAGGCCGCGGCTGCCGCCGCTAGGGGAGCAGCAGTAGCGGGGAACCCCCCAGCAGGAGAGGCTGAGCGGGATCTTAGGCGGGTTGAGCGGAACTTTACTGAGCTCACTCGCACAGTTCCCATGATCGAGATAGAGGATTTACCGCCCTCCATGCAGACTCATCTGGTGGGGTTACCTCGGACATGGGTCCAATTGTTTAGGCATTTGGGTCGGGCCGTACATGAGTATAACAGGGCCCATAGGCCCTGAACAGCCTCGTAAACTTTTATGTGCCATGAGCACCTTATTATATATATTTTTTGAGGGCATAAGCCCCAGTGACTCATTATGGTTCCCACTTTTTGAGGCGCTTGCGCCCATCGATGTACTCTAAGGATGTTATCATGTTTATATATGATTTTTATTTCTTTTATGTGTCTTTATGGATTATGTGTGAAAAATTATTTTTACATGTGTATGATCATGATCTTTTTATGTGTGAGCAAGATTCCAATCTAAAATATGATTAGCTAGAGTATCCATGATTTGATTTAGACTTCTAGGAACATGAAAATATGTAATATAATCAAAGTTGCATTCCAAGAGACGTACCCTAAGGAATATTTGGTGTAGAGTAGGATCATGCACACGGTATATTCTGTTTAGCTGCGACACAACCAGTTGAGCATCTAGATAGACCCGGAGACGAGAGATACCCAATGACAAAGTGTCACGAAGCAACTCAATAATTGCGCTATACTTGGCAACATTGTTTGTGGTGTCACCTAAGCATATCCCTCCGGAAGATAACAACTGACCCTGTGGTGTAAAGATTACCCAAGCTGCGGAGGCAAGCCTCCGCGTGTGTCGACTAGCACCGTCTGCATACCCAATGAACACCTCGGACTCACTTGACATATGCCATAATGACGAAAGATAACATTACTGACACGTCCATGACATGTTTTTCAAAAGAAACGAAAGAAAGTAATAGCACAAAGACTATACATATGTTACAAACAGTTACCCACAGTGACCCTATGAGTAGTACTTCTTGAGGTAGAGCCCATTTCTAGGCTCCACCAAAGCATTCCCTTCAAAATCAACCAGACGATAAGCGCCCTTTTTTAACACCCCCTTAACAATGAAGGGTCCGAACCACATGGGTTTAAACTTTCCTGCCCCCAGGGGGTCCTTATCTTGGTCGTAAACCAAGACAAGGTCTCCCTCAGAGAAAACCCAAGGATGAACGGACCTATCATATTGACACTTAACCTTATGTTTATGAGCCTCATTGGCCAGTGCTGCATCACGACACTATTCATCAAGCTGCTCTAGGTGTACTAACCAGTCTTCAAGCGGAGAAGTGTCTGGAAATAACTGTACTGCCAACTTTAGAGATGGAATTTGACATTCGATGGGCAAGACTGCCTCCAGCCCGTAAACGAGTTGGAAAGGTGAGAAACCAGTTGCAGTCTTAACTGATGTTCGGTAAGCCCATAA
>ML809447.1:41287-51409 GCA_009831015.1 Picea engelmannii | reverse complement strand
AGAAGAATATGATGCAGACCAAACCTGTTGAAGAAGAGAAAATTGCAGAATAGTGAACAGAAGACCAGATTTACAGAACCAAGAAAGACTGGTAAGAACTGATTTATCTATAAAGTTGAATGTGTATTTAACCATTAATATTTTAGGGTGGTTGGGAGGTGCTCGGGAGGACTATTGTCCTCAGAGGTTCAAGTGGGTGCTTGAACACAGGGAGTTGTAGCTTCCATCTGGTTGCAGCCAGAGAAACCAAGGTGGCAGGGAGGTGCTAGGGAGAACAGGTGTTCTCTGTTATGCAGGTTGGTGCTTCCATCCAGTTGGTGCTGGAACTTTCAGGAAGTTTGTGCTTCCATCCAGTTGGTGTTGGAGTACTCAGGGAGTTGGTGCTTCCTTCTAGTGGGTGCTAGAGAAACCAGAGATTTGGAGCTCTCAAACAAGTTGCAGCTTGTAAAATAGAGGTAGCAGCCTCACATTGAGTTGGTGCTCAATTGTAAATGATGTACAGAACAGAAAAAGACTACCTATCATTTCGAAGAAGAAGAGGTTTTCTCCCTTTATGGGTTTCCTCGTGAAAATCTGTCTCTGTGTGTGTATCTTATGTGTGACTGGTGATCTTTACTCTTACTATTCATATGCTATATGATTGGTTGATGACACATGAAGAAATATTAATAATTGTTTAAAAGACATAAAATTGTTTAAGCTTATAAACAACTGATTCACCCCCCCCTCTCAGTTGTTCTAGTATTTCCAACAAGGGTGGCCGCTTCTTTACTACAGAGGCAGCATAGGTATGGTGGCATATGTCGCAGGTGATATTGCAGTACCCCTATGCTGGGGTTTACTTCCGGGAGGATCCGGACATGGTGCTACCTCTAGGGGAGTTGTTTGACTGCTAAGGTATGTTGATGATGTCGATATGTATTTTTTTGTGTTTTGGAGATAGCATGACATATGTATATGATATAGATGATGATACTATATGTTGTTTGTTTGTATGTGCAGATGTGGCACCTCAAGGGCGTGAGGTGGAGTTGTAGAGAGAGTCGGCTCGTCAGGAGCCGAAGAGACTGTCGCGGGGAGAGAGACGTCGGCATGAGGATGTCACGGTGCGACCAACGGAGACAGAGAGGGAAACAAGGAGATTTCGGTTTGATGAACCTAGTGCTGGGCCATCACACACTCCTTCGGCGGCTGTCGGAGTGGATTTTGAAGACATACACCGTCGTCAGGAGGCGGTGTTACAGGATGTGCCTAAGGGCATATGGTCTTGCATCCAGGATGAGGGTATCCTAGAGCAGTGTGTGGGGGTTCTGCCGCCATGGCAGGTCATAGTACAATGAGAAGCAGTGGTTGGTGCTGCAATGACCGGATGACTATCGTCGGGGCAGGAGAGACCGGTAGGGGGTGGACCACCACCACCTGAGGGAGGGACAGGTGGTGGAGGGACGCCACTGCTTGACGAAGGGGCAGGCAGTGGTGCTCTAGAGGCACCATGAGTGGTTCTCTATGTATTGATGTATATATATTTTTTGTATATAGGCTGGTGAGCCCATTTTGTACTGAGGTGCTTCATTGGCCTACAGATAGTTGTATTTCTGTATGTAAACATTTGGATGGCACTGTGGACCTTTCAATATATACATGAGTATACATTTTGGAGATCTATGTGGTGTTTACATGTGTTTTGTTAATGTATTGATGATGTCTAATCTATATATGTGATGACAGGTTGTTGATATGTTTATGTATGTGTAGAGGTAGCTTGATGTGATATATTCCAGTCTAACACAATATTAGCTAGGTTATCTTTAATTTGATTCAATTGTCTTGGAATATGTGTAAATGTAATGGAATCAAAATGTCGAGATAAAAGTCTAACCTGCAGGTATTTTCGAAAGAGGAAAGGATCGCGGACGCGGTACACATTGTTGAGTTGGAGTACGACTAGTTGAGAGTCGAGAAAGACGCTAAGATGGAGAATATGATGATGTTGGGCATCGGCCAGGAGGCTGATGATGACAGTGTATTCAGCTTGGTTGTTGGTTGTTGAACCCAAACATATGCCGCTCGAATGGAGCATTTCATGTGAGGGGGTGTAGAGAGCCCAAGCGGCTGAAGCGAGATTTTGTGTCCAACGACTGGCACTATCGGCGTAACCGATGTGGTAGGCTGGTGGAGGAAGCATCTGTCAATAGCACAAATGATAGTTTAGACATGAGGGATGGAAAAAAGATTAAAAACGCTATAAAAGAAATAACCTAAAGTAGAATGACTACGTTTAAGCATAAAATTTCTTTAGATACAACCCGTTGACAGGTTCTTTGAGAGAGAGGCCTTCGGGGGAGGTCAGGATGTATGTGCCTTTGGTGAGGTAATGTTGGATAATGCATGGGCCATGCCAGAGTGACTCAAATTTTCCATGGCCAAAGGTATCATGAGCGATATCGTAAGTCAGGACGAGGTCGCCTTTGCGAAATGAGCGAAGGTTGACATGTCCATCAAAGGTAGCCTTGGATCATTTTTTAGCTCCCTCATTGTTCTGTAATGAAGATCAACGATCTTCATCCAGAGACTCTAAGTTCAGCAAGCGCTGCTCCATTGGAGAAGTGTCAGGTAATAGCTCAATTGCGGTGCGTAAGGTGGGAATTTCGCACTCGATGGGAAGAGTGGCCTCAACCCCATGGACTAGATGAAATGGTGTGAAACCAGTAGCTATTTTCACAGTCATACGGTAATCCCATAGCATGGAAAATAACATATGATGCCAATTGGTTTTATGTTTATTAACCGTGCGCTATAACATGGTATTGAGGACCTTGTTAACTGCTTCGACCTATCCGTTAGACTGAGGGTAATATGGTGAGGCGAACTCGTGAGAGAATCCTAACCAAGATGAGAGTTCGACGAAGATCTCATTCTCGAAGTGTTTCCCGTGATCGGAAACGAGTTGGAGTGGTACTCCAAAGCGGGATATGACGTGGTTAAAGAAAAAACGTGCTACAGTGTCAGCGGTGTTGTTGAAGGTGGGCATAGCTTCTACCCATTTGGTGAAGTAATCGATGGTGACAACAATGTATTTGTGACCATTGTTGGAAGGGGGATTACAAGTCATGAAGTCGATGCCCCATTTACAAAAAGGGTCGGCAGTGATGACGGGATGAAGAAGAGCGGGGGGAGCTTGGGCTTTATTGGCGTAGAGATGACATTGCTCACATCGTTTCACGGTGTGAATGCAATCGTGAAATAAGGTATGCCAAAAGTAACCGTATCGGATAATCTTCTGAGCAGTGGATATGCTCGAAAGATGGCCCCCACATGCGTCGTTGTGGCAGTCGTTTAAGACTCTATCGGCCTCATCAATAGTCAGGCATCGATGAAGAATGGTGTCGACTCCCCGCCGGTATAGGATGTCTCTGATGAGGAGGTAGCGGGGGGCCTGATGGCGAATACGATGGTGATCATCTCGTGAAAGGTGGTTACCAAACGTTTGAATTCAGAGGTAGATGAGGAGGTCGACGTACCAAGGATCATCCGAAGTGATGTAAAAGAGATGTTCATTGGGAAAGTCGGTGTTGATGGGGGTATTGGTGGTGTCAGAGGGGAGGGTCATGATAAGTTCGGCAAGAACGAGGGCCTTCTTACTCTTAGGTGTTGAGAACTCGAGGTTGTATTCCTGAAGGATAATGATCCATCGAGAAAATTTGTCGTTAACTTGTTGACGACTGAGAAAGTACTGCATAGGGTTGGAATCTGCTACAACCTTTGTTGTGCGAAGAAGAATGTAGTGGTGCAGTTTCTGGACTGCGAGAACAACTGCAAGAGCAAGTTTCTCTTCATGTTTATTCTTCAAGGGTGGCCCTGAAAGGTTTTTACTAATGTAACAAATGACGTGCTCACGATTTTCATCACCTAGCTGGACGAGAACTCCTGCTACTGATACAGTTGATGTTGATACGTAGAGGATATAGTCGCGATTGTAGTCAGGTGCACTAATTAAAGGTGCGTTCGAGAGTGTTGTTTTAAGATCATCAAATGACTGTTGGGCATGGTCGTCCCAGTGAAATGGGATGTCATGACGTAGTAAGTGAAGGAAACCATGTGCGCATATGGCGTAGTCTGGGACAAACCATCGTACAAAGTTAGCTTTGCCTTGTAGGCTATGAAGTTGTCGTAAATTCCGAGGAGGTGGAATTTTGATGATAGCTTGGACTTTGAGGGGGTCCACGGTAATACCGCTTTGGGAAATGATAAAGTCGAGGAGACAGCCTACGGTGAAACAGAATACGCACTTGAGAGGATTCAAGCGGATGTTGTGCTGAAAACACCGTTGAAAGATGATTCGTAAATCATCAATATGTTGGGTGCGTTTCTTGGATCGAGTTGTTAGGTCGTCCAAGTAGGCAAGGATGATATGAGCCAGATTGTGAAAGATGTATGTCATAGCCCGTTGGAAAGTTGCATCGGAATTCTTTAAGCCAAAAGGCATGACACAATATGCAAAAGTACCCCAAGGGGTAGTCAATGCATTTTTATACTGATCGGTGGGATGAATTTGAATTTGATTATAACCAGAGAACCCGTCCATAAAGGATAGAGCCTTGTGGCCTACGCAGTCATCGATAATTTGATCGATGAAAGGCGTTGGAAAGTTGTCTTTGGGACATGTGTGGTTGAGATTGCGAAAGTCTATGCAAACACGGATAGTGCCCTATTTTTTGTTAACGGGTATAGGGTTGGAAACCCATGAGGTATAGGCGATGGGGTAAATGAACCCGGCAGCGCGTAATTTGTCAATTTCGGCTTTGATGGCCACTTCTTTGGATGGGTGTAGCGGTCGTTGTTTTTGACGAAATGGTGTAATGTTGGGCCAGGTGTCGATGCGATGTTCGACGATAGGGGGATTGAGGTTAGGCATTTCTGTGTATGACCAGGAAAAAATATCCTGATATTCCTGGAAGAGGGATTGATAGGCGGTGATTTCCTGAGGAGTGCAAGCAGCTCCAATGGTGATTTCCTCGATGATGCCATTTTTGATGGAAATGTCGATTTTAATGGTTGGGGAAATGTTGGCCATGTTGCCTTCTTCTAAAGAATCATGGGCAGGAATAGGGTTTTTGAACCATCGATAGGCCCTGATGGGATAAAGTCTTTGGTTTCGACCGCGTAGATGGGGTGTTGGTTAGGAGGTGCAGGGGCTTCCTGTGGAAAGAAGAGTGTGCGGTGGTGCAACGCATCCCAGGGATAGTCTGGGTGGTTTAACTCTTCGAGTATTTCCTCGTCGCAATGGAAGTGACGGGAATACAAGGGGTCATGAGGAGTGATATTGGTGACTGTTGTCGTGTGGTTTCCCCTTGGTGAGGAAGAAACAGGGGGAACAATTCTAGGAGATGGTGAGGGTTCGCTCGACATAAACCATATATTGAAGTACTGAGGAGTACCCGTGGTAGTTGGTTGTAAAATGTCCATAGGGGAGTGAGCGGGAGAGTTGGGGGGATTAGGGGGTGAATCCTCAGATAAGTCATCTAAGAACCATGGAGGCATTGGAAAGGCCTCGGGTTCAGGAGAAATGACATGAAGATCTTCTAGTGACGAGGTAATGTCTTCTATTGACTCTGCGGGATGTTGAAGCAAGGTCAATTGGCGTTGCCTGTATTCAAGGATCATAGGACATAGGTATGTAAAATGATCTAATGAGTCGTATAGAGAGAAAGGGCGTCTCATACATTCGTTGACTGAAGTGGTGACATAACGGATGTCAATGATATTTGTTGAGGAGGACGTAGCAGGATTGGGGTTTCTCTGGAAGCTCTGGCGTACTAGGGCTAATGTCTGCCAAAAGCGTGGTAGTGCTGGGCAATGGTGGGTATAATGGCCATATTCTGAACATATAGCACAAGCGAATTTGGTCTGCAACCCTTTACTACTGGAATGGGGGGTGGTAGTGGCAGGACTGGCTGTAGTGGCGAGTGTTGGGGGAGTTTGATTGAGTGGAATCAAATTCCGTAACTCTGGTAGAGATGGGAAGTTGTTGGTTTGGTGTCCCTCTTTCTCACATAGTGCGCAAGGATGTTGGATGCGTGGAGGAAGTGGAGTTGTGGGATATTTCTTCTTTCTCCTGCCCCCAGTTGTGGCAAGGGGGTTAGTGAGTGGGGGTGTGGTGGGAGTAAGTATGGGAATCATCATGGGGATTCCTTCTTTTTGGGGGGGAAGGGATGGTCGAGGGACCATTTCTGGTCGGTGTAAATACCAAACTAGGATTTCTAACACCATATTAGGTAGGGTGAGAGTTGCGGCTACCTGGAAAGCTTTGATGTCTGGTGGAGGGTAAAAGAAGGGAATTTGGGTGATGGCTTGGGGAACTGTCTCCCAAACTGGGATATGTCCTTGGGGAGAGGAGGAATCGTGGACTGGTGGGGTCAACGAGTGTGCAGGAGGTTCTTGAGGGGGGAGTTCTGCGACGAGTGGGACGTCATATATGGTAGAAGCATCTGTAGGAGGAAGGGTATCCTCTATGTGAGTTTTGCTAGATGATATGACGCATACTTGATTAGAAGGATGAAGGAGTGGTGGTGCTCCATGGTAATTTCCTAACAATGATGGATCTTTGAAAATTCCAGGACCCATATTGATGAGTGGGTATGCGTCGTGGCTTGTGTGGATGAGAGGAAGAATGTTATCAATGTTGGGAGATGGATTAGGCTTGTAATGTGAGACTTGGTCAATAGTAACGATCTTCCCATTGTGAGGGAACATCATTTTCCGAAAGACAAAAGATGCCACTACCTTCATAGTGTACATGTAGCTACGACCGAACAAGATATTATAATCGAGTGGGGCATTGATAACTTCGATGTCGATGAGAATAGTCTTTCCCCCGAGTTCGACGGGGACATTTTGGAAGAGCCCTTCAAGAGATGATGGTTGTTCGTCATAAGCTCGTAAGGTGATGGAAGAGGGTATGAGTTCAGGGGAACCAAGTTTCTGCCATACAGTTTTGGACATAATGCATGTGGATGCACCTTCATCAATGATACACCGATGAACTGTGATGTTTCGTATTTTTACTGGTATTTGAAAAGAAATCAAGGCGGGAAGGTGAGGTTCTCCGCTGTCAAGATCAAAGGTAATGAGTTGGGTATCTGCGGGGTTGACTACCCCCAAGGCGGAAAGTAATGGTTTCCACTGAGTGGGACAAGTCTGGAGGACTTCCAAAACTAACATGGTCGTCGGGGATTGTGCTAAGTCGTCTACCAAACTATAGTTATGAGTTTCCCTAGCCTGTGGGTTGTGGACATTCTTGTGCAATGGGATGCGAGCGATGCGAAGAGGTGGCTCGGTGATAGGGCGAGGAATCACCAACGGGGGTCCCATCAATGTACGGTTTGTCTCTGGAGAGATGGGAGGAGACTCAGCGAGTGCATGATACTGACGATTACGTGTTTGCAGAAGGATTTCTTCCTCACTAGTGAGGAGAATTGTGCGATCTGCTAGATTGTTGGGGTTGAGGTATTGTCCTACCTGAGGTGTGGGATGTTGTGTGTCTTGTTGGGTGTTTATCACACTTTGATGTGGAATAGGATTATGTAGCATGGCAGGAGGGGGTTGTTTCATGTATTGTTGTGGTGCCTATTGAGGGGCAGGCGGTGTTGGAGGATGGGGAAGACTTCCAGAGTATTTCAACCATTTGAAATCAGTGATTTGGGTAAAATGATGAGTGTAATGGCCGAACTCACCACAAAGGGCACAAGGGAAGTTGGTTTTAACATTATTGTTATTTCTCCCTTGGCGCCTATTATTATTTCCCCCCTGGGGTTTTGATTCCCTTGGTTATGGTTGCCCCCACTGGATTGGTTCTGTTGGGGTTGATTCCCAACTTGACCTGGGTTGTTGTTGTTCCTGTTGCATCCTTTATTTTTGGCATTGTTCGACGGATGGGTCGGATTGGCCATATTCAGTTGTTCAAAACTTTGGTATTGTTGAACAGCCGAGGGTTGAACAAAATTCACCCTCGCATGAGGATGGGGGGAAGCCATGGGTTGTGGGGGACCAGGAAATGGGAAGTATGGATTCTGTGGTGGTAACGATCCATAAGGTACATAGGAAGGCGTAGTGCTTTTTCTAGTACTATAAGCTGAGGTAGAGGGGGTACTAGAGTTCATTTGATGAGGTGGATGTATGGGGGGTGCCAGTGGTGGTCCACTGATGGGTGGCGGTATAGAAACAGGGTATGTTTGTTGATAAGGGGGTGGGGAGTAATAAGGAGTGCCCCCATATGTCGGTGAGTATTGAGGTGTTCCATACATCGGTGGTGGTTGGGGTTGTGGACCATGGTGAGTGGTGGTACCAATCAGTCTGTCTGCTGAGTGAGACATCCCAGGTTTGTCTTGGCCAAATGGCATCGGTTTTGGAAGATCAAGAAGTACAGTGTATAAGTACCTTGATTGTGCATAGATGAGGACATATTGTTGAGCCTTACTGATGGCTTCCTCTTCAGATTGAGGGAAAGTGGAAGCTACATCCTTACCGTGGAGAGAGACAAGTGATCTAAGAAACCAGTTGAGACATTGTTGCTTGGTGGTTTCTGCTTTGCACAAACTACATCGCCTACACCACTCATGAATGTGGTCAGCGATATGTGTGGCCGAGGTTTCCTTGAAATTAGAAAGTAGTTCTAGACCATTGTTGTGGCGAATTGGTAATTGGAAGAAGGTCAAGAATTCTTTGGCCAAGGACTCAAAGTCGCGTGGGACCCTGATTTTTCTTCTACATACCATTTGGCCGATGGGCCAGTGAGTGTGCGTTGAAATAATTGCAGTCTAATGGAATCATCCATAATGCTATTGGAAGAGCACCATAGGTGAAAGGTCATGACATGGTTGGCAGGGTCGTCGCCTGCTTTTCCTTCAAACTTTGGTATGTCTGAAGGTAGTTTGGTGGGCATTGCAGGCCATGTGGGAGTATGCAATATAGGATCATTGGTGAGTTTTCTTAGATCTGGTATGTTGAGAGAGGCCAAATATGGAATCTGTAGTGGGGGGGGAGAATTATCTTCGGCCATGGTGTGAGTGTGTTGTGAACCTGACCCTTAAGGGAGGCTAGGTGGGTTGGTGCTTCCCCCTTGAGAGGAAGTTGGTCCCCCGCTTCCGTGTAAGGGAGAGCGAGTGGACGGAGGACCTTGGGAAGTGGACCCAAGTAATGTAGAACCAAGCAAAGCTGATCCTAAAACAGTATCACTCACTGGAGTGTGTGAAGGTGGTGTTGATGAGTGTCCAAGACCAGACACTCCCCCTAAGATAGGAGGGAGTTTTAGCAAGTGTCGTGAACGATGAGGATTCTGTGGGTCCCCTATGATGTCCGACTAGCTATGTGAATGTGTGCAAATGGTGGTGAGAGTAATAAGGAAACAAGAGCCTTTGCATTGGAAACATTGAATGTTACACAATATATATATCCAAATCAAACTGTAATCAAAGGTGCATCATACATAAAATGTTTTTTGAAAAAGAAACATATATTTGGGTAAGTGGGTTTTGTCCACGTGAGGAATCAAAAGAAAACAAATGCTCATGTCCTAGAAGATGTAACGTCCTTCCTCTCAAATAGCACTGGACCTTCCAATAGTACTCAACAGTGGGGTCTGAAGTCACTGGAAGAGAAACTAGTGAAGGATGAAATAATTGGTTATAATGAGGGGTAAAGGGGGCATATCCCAAAAGAGCTGGCGATATTTCCCAATATCCACACAAAATCTAATCAAGGTGCAATTGCAGCCCACAATTTCCACCTGGGTAGATGTCCTATAATTTGGTCACTAGGTACCTCGGTCAAAGTGCGGCATTTAGATTTTCGGCTTGAGAAATGGGTCACGGGCTAGATCCCGTCCAAGAGGTGGGTGCCTCAAGGGGGGATGCACAGAACAACCAGACCTCGGCCTTCAACCCTTCACGAGTATCTCCCTGCCTTATGGTATTAGGAACAATTGACTTGGAGGATTTTCAGTTCCCTATTTGACAACTTCTATGGTTTTGACAATGTGAGAACCAGATAACGGGGAGTTATTTGGATGCCTATCCCCAAAATCCTACCTAGACTAAAAAAATTCTTTTGGCACCTCCTGTGGAG
>ML809447.1:30544-41237 GCA_009831015.1 Picea engelmannii | reverse complement strand
GGGGTGTTTTCGGAATCCCTTTGGAGGAAACTTACTTTGACCTCCATGTTTCAAGAAGAAGCTATGTGAGTGATAAGTGACTTTTGTGTGTGAGTGAAAGTGTGCCAATTTTTAGTGAATTAGATGTCACCTTGCTGCATGTGCACTTCGCTTGGTCCTTACAAGTGTTTGATTACCTAATTAACTAAGTGCCTTTGGTACAACCTTGTAATTCAGATGTCCCTAGGAAGCTAGCATGTGGACATGTGGGTCTGTTACTATCCCTTTAACTCCCTATTGTGATGTAATCTAAGAAAATCTTTGAAACTATCCTAGATTGATCATTTGGGCATGTATGGGCCTGTTACAAAACCTTTAAACTTCCCTAGTGATTTGATCTAAGAAAGCAAATTTCAACACTATTCTATCTTTGTAGCATGTGGGCATGTATGGGCCCGTTACAATATTAAGATGTGTTTGAAAAAGTAAACTAAGAGGAGTCCCAAGAAGGGTTGTTTTCCTCTCCTAAAGGTTTTAATGTTTTTAAGGGAGATGAAATCGTTTCACAATCTTTTTCTGATTCTCAAGACCGCTTGGAGGTGCGAGAGAAGAGCATACTAAGCGATTGTTATTCAACTTCTAGTCCCAATGCAAGTTAAATGTGATTAAAAATGATTTCCAACTTATCTTGTGAGTCAAAACAAGCCATCCATGTGGTGAAAATGAAAGCAAAAGAGGAAATTGATTTTAACCCCCTAAGTGCCTATGTGTTTTTGACTAACCCCTTTATATGATGAGGGGACTAAGTGTGGTGCAGCTTTAAAACATGCTTGAAATAATTTTTAAGAAGGCAAATGGCTTTCCCCACATCTCAACAACTTTACAATGTGAATTTTTGAACAGATGCGCGGGTCTCAGTGGAGATAGAGGCACACAGAGCGCATGTGCGTGAACAGAGAAAATTCAATAAGTGCACGTTCACAGAAGAGAGTTGTGACTTAAGAGCATGTGTGCACGATGAGTGTCTGTGGGCCTAAAAACCCGCGCATATATGACACACGGCCGAGAATGAAAAATCCGGATGGATTTCTCTCAATTCAACTTGGAATTGGCTAATTGGCAGGTCGGCCTAGGTTGGTTAGTGCACCTGCAAGTTAAACAAACTAAAAGAAGAGCAAGAAAAACCCAAATGGGGTAGGAAATTGATACCTTTCCCCAGTATGAGTCGCCAATCTGTTGTGCTTCTTTTGTCACCTTAGTGAGAAAAATAGAGGTGCTTGCAAGCTCAGTTGGGTTTGTTGAGTAGGACAGCTGCAAGGAAAAGAGTTAGAAAAAGAAATAGAAAACAACAACTAAGAATTAAACTAAGAAATGAAATAACAACTAAATTTATGAGCATAGGGACATAGATACAAAAATAACAATGAGACCCATGTCACCAATGATAAGGCTGATATTAGTGAAATAAAACTACGAGAAGCAAGGGGACTATGAGTCCCTTCTTCCTCCAAGGGAGGGCTCTTGGACCCCCACAAGCAAGATCTTCTTACAACAAATAAAAATGAAAATGGTGAAAGAACTCTTTGCTAATCCACTCAAGGGATGAGATGGATTGCCCAATGCAATGGTGCAAATATACTCTTGGAAAGGATGGAGTCCTCAAGAGAATAATGGCAACATAACTTTTCTTTGAATTCCTTGAAAAATGAAGTGTATCCATGGCCTTTTTATATCATTCCTTTGAGCTATTGTTCAACTGGTTTGTAGTGTGTAAAGAGGCTAGTTAGGGAATTTCTAGGTCTTTGACCAGCCATCCAGTCGAATCCAGTCCAAATTTGAGTGTCAAATCGGCTTGGGAGCTAAACCAGAAGTGGGTGGGAGGTCGACCACTCTCATAAATGCATCATTTCTCAGGTGCGCGGATTTTTGCGATAACAGTCGTGCATCGTGTGCATGTGCACGATTTATGCGTTCCTGTTCCGCGCATGTGCACGCGCACCCAGTGCCTTCATAGAGCCCTTCAATTTTTCACTAGTTTGTATAGTTTTTGACCCTTTATGAATGATTTGGTGTTAATTCAGGTCCATGGATGACTTCATCACTGTCTGACGATGTTGAATTCTTGTAACCATGTGCAGACGAAATTTCAGTGATAACAAAAACCATATCAATAATCCATATAAATAAATCATACATCGCATGTGCATAATATTGAAATACTCAAATAAATACAATCCACTCCCTGACTCAATCCATAGTCCAATGAAGTCCATTGATTCCATCGACATACACAACCTATCATGTGTCCTCCACACTCAGGAAACCTCATCAAAAACATTTGGCAATATATATATATACATCAAAATAAAAATAAATCACAACACATCATCGTCATCATATATAACCCATAATCAAAACAAAATCAATACACCATAACTGAATCACTTTCACACAAGTTTCCTCAAAGAATAATTCAATAAAATTGTTCTCAGTAGAACGAGATGTTACAAAAACTATGCTCTCAATGTGTTGGAAGATTGGTTGTTGTCATTGATGTCAACCCTAGTCATTGGTTTTGGACCCCATATTTGAAGAAGGTATTTGGACATGAAGGAAGTTATACATGCATATACAACACCCATGAATGGATAGTATATGTCATGTTGTTTATGGTGGTAGGTGGCACGTCACATGGATCCTCATGGTTGAGGAGAAATTATTTTTTTAAGATGAACATGTGAATTTACAGGTTGGCCCTGAAGATAATTAAAGAATAAAAAAAAAAAAAGTGACAGGTCGGCCCTAATGTCAAAAGGAAGTGTCACAAAGAGTATAAATACACATTGAAGAACCTTCATTTGAATTATTCAAGAAAGTGTTATGGAGCTAACACAAGTGGGTTTGCATTTGTGCTAGGAGTATGGGCGGAGTTCAACGAGGATCAAGTTTGATATGGAGAAGCCTGGAAGGCTCGAAAGTTTCAGAATTGTAGAAACCCTAGTTTTTTTAGGGTGTACGTGGGATGATAAGAGGAAAAATAACGTACATACGCAGGCTGATAATAATATAGGAAGTGTACATACATGGGATGATAAGAGGAAATGTAGCGTACCTGAGAAAAGGCTTTAGGAAGTTCTATGGAAGGAACATCTTGGTGATCTCTGGTTTAGGTTTCTTTGTAATGGTTATATTTTGTTGATGGTGATATTTTGATGTAAAGTATTATTATCTCTTATATATTATTGGGTGGAAGGAAGGGGAAAGGATAGAGGTTTTAACCCTCCCTTGAACTTGGAACTTGTTGCTTCCCTTAATTGGAGGTTGACCCTCCTTTATAAGTTGTTTCTTCCCTTGATTGGAGGTTTAACCCTCCTTTGAAATTGGAAGAGTTATCTTCCCTTGGAAGTCATCACTTCCCTTGAACAATAACTTATGATTACTTCTCATATACGGTGCATGGTGTATTGGTGTATCTCTTATACTATTCTTCATTGTTCATTGGATATTCTTCATTGCTCATTGGATATAAATTAAATATATAATCTGGTTGAAGTATAAGTTGAAAAAATGTTTGAAATTGTACTTTCTACTGATTCACCCCCCTCCTAGTATCAACACAATCTACAAAAAATGTCTCTTTATTTCAATATGTAAAATATTAAAAAATAGAGAGTATAATATTCTTTCTCCTTATCCCCCAATGATGTAAAATGCACTTCTTAATTGTATCCCCAAGACTAACATCCCCCCCATATTTATACATACATCTTAGATTTCATAAAAATAAATGGTTTACAACAATCTAACACCAATCCCCCAATATGTGGATCTCACAACCATAATATCTTGGATTTATCCTAATTGAGAAAATGGAGGTTTTTTGGATCATTTGAAGAACACAAAAGAATAACAACATCATTCTTCACAAAACCTGTATTCCCAAATTTTTCCACAAGAGGTGCAACCATCCAAATTATTAAGGTGCTACTAAAATTCCTATAGATGGTGGCTACTACTGGATTTCCTATAGGTGACATAATAAATCCATTTTGAAATCACACCCTTGCATCCCTTGTTTTGTTTTTCCTAAGGATTCTACTACGACATGATCTAAATTTCCATATCATGCACAAAACCCATGTCTTGGAATTTCTATATTCATATGTACCTACCTGAAAATGATGAGGAAAAACGACTTCTGGAAAAAGGCCACTATAGGAAATCCACTAGCAAGGGTGCTACCGGATTTGAAGAAAGTCCCAAATTTGCTACAAGAGTTGAACTCACAAAAAATTCATTAGTAAAATAAATTCCAATTCTCTTCAATTCATCAAAAATAGAGAAAACACATGATAATTAACTACTTAACACTTATAATTTTGTCATGGTGTATTTGTGAAGGAACATGGCAAGAATGGTAATAAAAGGGTGAAAGGAAGAGGGAAAAATGACAAGATGGTGACCCAACACATATAAACAAATGTCTTTCAAGCAATAAAAGAAGGAAAATAAATTTGCACCCAAATATTATGGGACCTGTAAGGTGTTGCAAAGGATTAGAAGTATGGCTTACAAATTGGAGTTGTTGACATCTTCATGTGTACATATAGTATTCCATTTTTCTTTCTTAAAGAAGGTAATCAGTGGAAAGAACCTAGTCTATACTATTTTAAAAAAGATTAAGGAAGAAGGAAAAATCATAATAGAACCAGAAATAATTCTTGACACAAGGATTAAGTGGATACAAAATCAAGGAATTACTGAGTACCTTGTCAAATGTAAGAACCTTCCAATGGAAGAGGCGACATGGGAAGGTGAGCTCTTCATACAAAAATACCTGCAGTTAGTCAAGTGTTGAGGAAAACATATGTTTTAAGGGGAGGGGTATGTTAATCCCTAAAAAAATCCCCATGCTAAGTATAAAACCCCTTATTAGGCCCTAAATATTGAATTATTACATTTCTAGTGTTATATTTCTATGTAGGTTCGAACCCTTCATTGTAACCTTTCATTATAATTGTACCCTCTATATCCTATATATATATATATATATATATGTATATATATAGCAAGGAGACCTAGTCTTAGGATCATCTCATCTTGTCTTCTGAATTTGATATATTGTAAAAGGAGGTTTCCCCCTTGGAGTGAACTCTATTCATTGACTTTTTATCATTTTTAAGGCATTGGATCATAACAAATGATGAGATCGTGTCCATGCTCATGCTAATTGTGTTGACAATCAAGACTAGGTACAAGTATTAAGCTACTTATATGGAATATATAACTCCCACTTCATATTGGTTAGTAGAAGGGCTCTAATTCAAGTGTGGTTATATGACTGCATTAATTGTAATACTCCCAAATTGGGAATGGAATGATTATCATGTAAGGAAAAGAGGGAACGAGTAAAAAATTACAATGAAAATGTGAATGGGTCTTTGAAACTTTTAAACAAACTTACATTAGATTTTCAATATCAATAATATAATTTGCATGATTTCCATTTTCCAAAAAACTTTTACTTTGCATGTTTTTTTACTTTCACTAATTTTGTGAACTAAAAAAGGTTGGTATTTACATGTAGTCAATATATCAATATAGGATAAAACATATGAGTTTGCAAGTGTTGTTATATATCATATAAAGTTCTTTTTCAATAGTAAATAAAATTTGTAGATGAGATTTTGTTGGTGTCTAAAGATGTCCTAAAAACAACCTTAGTTTAACATTAATTTATCAACCCAGAGATTTGTCTTTTATCTCAAGAATATCAGCAAAGTCTATGCAGGTAGCCTAAAATCGTGTAGCTACACCAAATCTAAGTTCATCAACAATCAAGTTCCTCAAACGTTTACCAAAGATTCTAAGAACTAAATGAAATTGAAATATGATTACTAAGATGCTGTGAAATGGAAAGGAACTAATTAATCTATTGAATTCACTTGACTAGAAAGAAGTAATTGAATCTAACTAAGGACTTGCAAAATTAACTATCAATTATGAATTCTGATTACTGGAAAGGAAATGACAAATTACTCTATTTGCGGAAAGAAACAACAATTATAATCTAATCGTAAGAGACAACTAATGTAACTTTGCCGAAAGGAACAACTATTGTAACTTTAACTGAAAGGAACAACTATTGTAACTTTAACCGAAAGGAACAGAAATCGTAAATCTAAGGAAAAATCATAAATCTAAGGAAAAGGAACAGCGCAGATGAAAATTTGAGGAACTATCAAGCAATAACTTCAGAAATGGAAATCATAACAGCAATCATTAATAACTAATCGAAATGTCTGTCTTCTATACGCAACCAATCATAAAATCATTAACACACTTATGCATTTATCCTTGGCTATTGTAAAAGAGATCTGAATCATAAAATGGAAATCAAACTTCGAACTGATACAATTAAAGAACAAGACAGTAGCTCCTTCAGACTGGGCCCTCGGTCTTTAAAAGTACTGCTACGAGAAACTCAGAGCACATAAATGACAAAAACACTCAAAACTTTCATTGTTTCCATGGTTGGTAAAACATTTACAAAAACTGCTTGCGCAGAACAATTATGAATCTAATTACTTGAACGCATTTTTTCCTTTGTTTTTCTGGATCTATTACCCTCTTATATATTACAATAGTTTGGGTAAATCAAGCTATCCCGGGGATCGAAATATCCTCGGGATTGCTTTACTATTATAAAATTACAATATATCAAATGCATTATCTTCAAACTGCTTTGCGCCTAAAAAGTATTCAACCTCCAATAGCTTGCACATAGCC
Organism: Picea engelmannii; assembly: GCA_009831015.1. Lineage (NCBI taxonomy): Eukaryota > Viridiplantae > Streptophyta > Pinopsida > Pinales > Pinaceae > Picea > Picea engelmannii. Next base: position 34,469 of record ML809447.1, on the reverse strand, counting down.
AAAATCTCTTTGGTTATCTTTGACAGTTATTTGTCCAATTCTGCAACAAAATCAAACCATTCCAATCATAAATTAGAATCTGTTTAATAAAACTTTAATAACAACCATAAGAGACATATTAATCATATTATTTCCTATCTATCCCTAACTATATAAAGAATCAATCAAAATCATATCATGAACTATGGGGAAAAGGAAGATATTTATACCTTTTTCGTAACCCAACATACCCCCCATCTTACCTTCTTGCATGTCCTCATGCAAGCTAGAGTCTTTCATGTAAACTAGTTATACTGTAGGGAGGAAAAGTAGGTTCACCAGGTCTCCTGAAACCATGGTTTCTTTTGATTTTGTCAAAAGAGGCTTCCTATCTCTTTTTATTAATTTGAAAATCCTGCTGGTAAACTTCTGGAGGAAACCAGAGGAGAGGGCAGTTATACCTGCATCCCATCCAAGCAAGTCCTTCCTCCTGGAGTAGTCTAGCATATCTTTCTAGTCTGAAGGTTGCTGCAAAGAAATTTCTATATCCAAAGGGCTCTCTACTTTTAACCTCATTGGAGGATACATCCCATATTAGCTTGGAAGCAACAAGAGCTTCTTCCTTGAATTCTCCAAAATATGTGATACCTAAGCGGATGACAGGTAAATGGATAGGAGCCAATGAGTCCACAACCCCTACCCTTTTCATGAAGGTCTTGTGTCACATGATGGCTGGGAAGGATTTTGGAGGCTCTCCTCTAATCCAAAGATCTAAACCATTTTCCCTATTTATGAACATTTTGTGAGCCTTACCCCATCTGACCTAGTTCCTAGTAAAGAACAGGAATGCCTGGAATTGTATGTCCCCTATGAAGAGGCTAGGGTTGTCTCCTCTAACTTCATCCAAAATGAGATTATGGAAATATAATTCACACAGAAGGTATTGTACCTTCTCTTCCTGATCTCTGAAACATGAAATAAATTCTGGAACAGTGGAAAATGAAATGGGTTTACCTGCTCTGATGGCCTTCACCGTCAACAATAGATACCGTTCCAGCAAGAATAAAACATAATTAGTGGTAGGGTCTCTGCAATTGATGGCATTAGAATAGACATCACAGATATGTTTGATTTTCTCCAAAGCTTCTTCCAATTTGGTTGCACCTTTTTGGTCTTCTCTTGGGCTCCGGTAAGCGCAGCATAAGTTTCACCCTCTGTTGTTATCATATCCTTCAATTCTTTAACAACCCTTTGATATTCAGTTCTAGTTACCATTTCATGTTGGTGTTGGACCGATGCTTGCTATGCTTGTGTAAGTTCTGCTTTTAGACTATCAATGATGACACTTTGTGCTTGAGATTGAGATGCTTGGTGTTCTTCCATAGCACTCATCTCTTCCCTGGATTGAATCAATGCTTGTTGGGCTTGTCCCAATTCTTATTTTATCTCATGAATGATGGCACCCTGTGCCCGAGATTGGGATGTTTGATATTCATTCATTTCTTCTCTGGAGCGAATTAATTCTTCCTAGGTTTGTGCAAGCTCTGCTTCTAGTCTATTCATGATAGTACTCTATTCCTAAAACTGCTATGTTATCATTAGTAATTTTCCTCTTTTTTGAGTCAGGTTTTGTTGAGACTGTAGTAGTTATTCCTCCAGTCTCCTAATAGTAGCATTTTGCTCAAAACGTTGAGTTGTTTTCTCTAAAATTAGAGTATTTGTCTGTATCTCAGTTTCAACTATCTCTTGTGTTTCTACAGGAATTACATCTTCATCTTGAACTATTGCTTCTTCTACCATTAATTCCTCAGGATCTGTCTATATTCCTATAGAAGTTGTACTAGCTGCTTTCTTAGGAAGAGGGTTTATTCCTTGCATTCTGCCCCTTTTGTTTTTCTTTCTTATGTGGGTTTTTTCTGCTAGTTCTAACTGTTTTCTCAATTATTTGATAATCCCCTTGAGTTTTCCCACCTTTTGTTTTAATGCTTCGGCCCTTTTATCCTTTTTCTTCAACAATTTATTTTCTTTCTTTAATTTCCTAATTTTTTTCTGTCTTTTGACTAATTTTTGTTTGTGAGGGACCTCAGGGTCTTCTTTATTCCAGCCAACAGAGGGTTGTCCCTATGTTCCTTCCAAGTGTTATGTTTGTTCAAGGGGGTTTCTTTCTTCAAAAATAAATTCCTCCTATGTTGTGTCGTCTGGAAAGGACATTTCAGTGTCAGGAAAGTCTTCAGCAAGTTTTGAAGAGGAGCCTACTTCTAGGTCTTTTTCCAGATTATTTTTACCTTTGTCAATTGAGGTTCCTAAGTTCCCCAAAACTTGAGTTATTTCTATCTCATAACTCTTAGAAAAGTTTTTTGTCAGGTGCTTTGATGCAGGTTGGGTGTCTCCCTGATTATCCTTTTGTGTTGTCTGCCCTGTTTGGTCAATGTCTTGAACATTTTCCTGTAAAGGCTATTCCATGACATTCTGAAGTTCTTCAGAGTGCTATGTTGCATCCTAAACTACTTTAGTTTTTTCCTGAGATTGTTTGCTTCTCTTCCTTGTCCTAGGGGGGGATCTAAGAGAAACCACTATTCTCTTCTTTCTTTTTGTTACTGTCTGTGTCTGTGAGGTCTGGGCCTCAGTAATTTGAGCAGGGTCTGCTTCAACTTCAGTTTGGGGCAATGGAGTTTCTCTTTGGGTGGTAGTCGCCTGCTCCAGTTGTGGAGGTCTACTGGCATCAATGATTTGAGCAGGTTCTGCTTCAACTTCAGTCTGAGGTGGTGGAATTTCTCTTTGGTTGGTGGTCGCCTACTCCAGTTGTGGAGGTCTATTGGCCTCAATCAAAGTTTCCCAATTCAATTGAGTTTGACTCAGTGCTTTATCCACTATCAATTTAACTAGTTTGTGGTGGCTAATAATAGTAATAGGATATTTGGACTTTTGTGTCCTTAAAGCAACTTCATGTAATACAATATCTAGGAAGAAAGGAAGGTTAAGTACTAACCGTTTCTTCAAGGCTTCTAGCAATTTAAGATGGCGAGATTGAATTACATCGTATCACCCATCACAGGTGATATATCGCTGAACTATCCCCGCCAGTTCTTTCCATGGTTCACTGAGGGTACTGGGATTAAGTCCCTTTCCTTTTTTATCCAATTCCTCCCCATGTTCTGTGAAAGATTCCACAGCTTCCTTCAGCTTCGTGTATTTACCTTTCCATTGAATGTCTGTGTTAGAGAGGCTTGTGACCTCTACTATGATTTCCAAGGTAAATTGTATTTGTATACCCTGCACCATAGAGACTTTTCCTTGCAGGTTTTGAAAGAATTCCAGTGTGACATTTGTGTCATCTCCTTGCAAGCGGTTGAAGTATTCGGTCCACCCTAGGTGATGTAGGATTTCTCTTGCCTGTTCTGTAACCCAAAGTAATGTTGGTGTTGTGGGGTATTCTACCCTATGGACTAATAAGCTAGGGCTATAAACTTATACGCAGATCATGACCCTTAAGATTTAACTTTTAACCTTCTACCCAAAATCTCAACCCTTTTTCAAGCAAACATGGGAAGAATCGACTCACCTTTTTAACGATGATTGAAGTAGATCCTCCGTTGAGCCTTCTATTTCCTNNNTGCTGCTGCCCCTTCTACAAAGCTTCCTGCAATCAAGGTAAGACTACACATGCGTGCTACTAATCTACTAGAGGGTTAGAAATAACACATAAATCAAATAACATAGATGAGATTCATGAACTTGGGACGGGAAAAGCATCTTTTTCATTAGTCTCAAAATGAATCACTTGCAATGAGTTCTGAGACTGACCACCGTTCCTCGATCCTGATCCTGGGCTCCTCCTCTTCTTTTGTCCTCCAACTGCTGCAACATGAAGTTCTCCTGAAGCTTAAGGCAAAGCTAAAGGGTGGGGACAATAATGGGCTTGGCAATTTGGCAGAGTTTCTTTGCT
>ML809447.1:11785-23558 GCA_009831015.1 Picea engelmannii | reverse complement strand
CTCCTGAAGCTTAAGGCAAAGCTAAAGGGTGGGGACAATAATGGGCTTGGCAATTTGGCAGAGTTTCTTTGCTATCCTTTTTCCTCCTTTGAATGGTACCCCTACCCCTCCTTTTATAGGCTAGAAGGAGCTAGGGTTTTTGGAGAACTCTCAGCCATGCATGGCGGAGAGTTTCAGTTAACTGACAAAAAGCCTCGTGTCCCGGCGGAAACTTTCCTGATTTCTTGCTTTGTTAGGTACCCGCGGGCTGTAGTGGGTTAGCCCGCGGATACCCGCGTGCAATATAAGGATAGCAAGCGTTTGCCCACGCCCAATGAGAAGTTAGGGTGCGGGTTGCTTGTTTTAAGTGGTTTTTTGAGGAATTGCTCAGCATGGCTTTGGCTAGGAAGAGGCATGAGTTGGCCTGATGCCAGGTAAACCTGTATGGTGCATTTTAGGGTTATAACAGTTGGCTCTCTACACACACTTTTGCCACCCATATTTATGTGAGAAAGAAAGAACGACTATCGTTCCTATTTACGAATTCAGTTAGACCATCTTTGGAGAAGCAGATGCCAAAAACGGAAAATATCAGCGACGACAAATGTATAAAGACGTGGGTTTTGTATTTATTGAAATCATTACATCTAGTCGAGAAGTGTGTCGAGCATCCCCCTCATTAATGTATAGGTCGTCCTCGACCGTCAGTGTAGGTGGAAGCAATGAGTGCGGTTATTTCGGGTGAGAGGTAATGATTGCATTGCCACCGTCAATAGGGATAATCATATATAATTTTCAAAAATACACATGCCACCAAAAATCATTTAAATGATAGTTGTTTGATGTGTGGAATTTGTAAAGTTGTTACACCTATGTGCAAAAAAAATGATTTATGGAGAAATCAATCAAAAATAAATTAAATCTGTTCATTTTTTTAATAGTCCACATAACATAATATTGTTACGTTTCCCGGTGATTGAGTATAACTAATATGATAGCCTCATTATTTGAGTAAAGGAGATCTAGAGACACACAGAAACCTGGTATTTTGGAATAATATTCCATACCACAGGTAGAGCCACTGCAGCCCACAGGCGTCCATAGCCTTGGCAGGGTTTCCTTTTAACCCTTAGATGAGCCTTTATCCTTGATATACATGCGAATCATCTTTTTCAAAACAGACCATTATCCTGGTTTGGTAGCCAGATGATGATAATGCCACTCACTAGATTGTAACTTAAGTGAACAAGCCGGCTCGTGATGAGACCTCTTGTCCTTTGACAAAAGAAAATGTCAAAGGCCATTACCTTGGTGTGGTAGCCATAGTGGGAATGTCACTTACGTTAGTATCCTATGATCGTGGTAGGTTGGCTCGTGATGAGACCCCCCGTTCTTTATGAAAAGGTTTTTTTTTTATTATTATTTTGTATCTTTATTTATTTGTATATTTTCTGAATAAATATTTGAATTGTCTTTTCCCAAAAAGACCATTATCCTAGTTTGGTGGCCAGATGATGATAATTCCACTCACTAGATTATAACTTAAGTGAACAAGTCAGCTTGTGATGAGACCTCTTGTCCTTTGACAAAAGAAAATGTCAAAGGCCATTTCCCTGGTGTGGTAGCCATAATGGGAATGTCACTTAGGTTAGTATCCTATGATCATGGTAGGTTGGCTTGTGATGAGACCCCCCATTCTTTATGGGAAAATTTTATTATATATATATTTAAGGGAGGCTCATCTACTCCTTAAGAGTAAGGGATGGTATAAGGAAGTGTAAAGATGCCAAGTAAAAGTGTGTTGAAGATTCCTTATAATATAGAGGTAGAATATCATTCAGGTATATTTGTATATGTAAGGGAAAGAAACAACTTATGGTGGTTATTGATTATGAACAAGGTTTAAGATATTTCGGAGAGATTATTCCACGATTTTTTTTTTTGTTAAGGTGTGAGGGACCATCCACAAAATAATGATAGATCGTTGTAATGACGATTAGAAGCAGTGTTGGTGAAAATTATTTGATGAAATACGCACTTACGGAGGAATGGATAGCGTTTGAATGGTAAAGAAGGGAACTGCAATCGCGTGAAAAGGAATAGTAGTTGTTATGTTCAGAAAAGGAACAGCAGGTGCACGAAAAGGGAACAACAGTTGTTTTGTTCAAAAAGAAAGGAACAACAGTTGGGTGAGAAGGAACAATAGTTGTTCCATTTCAAAAAGGAAATGACAGGCGCGTGAGAAAGGGAATAGTAGTTGTTCCATTCAAAAAGAAAGGAACAACAGTTGCATGAGAAGGAACAGCAGTTGGGCACAAAAAGGAACAACAGTTGTTCTGTTTCAAAAAGGAAACGACAGGTGCGCCAGAAAGGGAACAACAGTTGTTCCATTCAAAAAAAAGGAACGACAGGTGTGCGAGAAAGGGAACAGTAGTTATTCCATTCAAAAAGAAAGGAACAACAGTTGCGCGAGAAGGAACAACAGTTGCGCGTGAGAAGGAACTACAGTTGCGTGTGAAAAGGAACAACAGTTGCGCGAGAAGGAAAAACATTTGCGCGTGAAAAGGAACAACAGTTGTTCCGTTTCAAAAAGGAAACGACAGGCGCGCAAGAAAGGGAACAGTAATTGTTCCATTCAAAAAGGAACAGTAGGTGCACGAGAAAGGAACAACATCATCATAAACATGTAAAAGACAAAGTCTGTATAATAAAGAAAAATGGGAGTATGGAATAGAAGATGGTGTTAATTGTAGTTATATGTCTTGGTTCTTATTTCCTAGATGAATTTTTATAAAATAAAAAAAAACTAACCACTCAGTTCGAAAACTATGTACAGTATGTACAATATAAACATAATACATCATTTATGGAGTTGGGGTGGTTGGGTTACCTTCCCAGCCAGCCAAAATCTGCACCGTAGGGTATTTACTTGCTTCTTGATAGAAAGAATCTTTTGAAGGTGGTTGTTGGTAAAGTCGCAGCTGGTGTCCATTGACCAGAAAGGGTGATCTAGACCCATCAATGGTGCTCAAAGTAACTGTGCCATTATCATGGACTTCATTAATTTCATACGGCCCTAGCCATCGTGTTTGTAATTTCCCAGTAAAGTCCTGAAATTTGGAATCATAGAGGAGCGCCTAGTCGCCTTTCTTGAATGATTTCTTCTTGATATGCTTTTCGTGCCAGGTTTCTCTCTGTCGCTGGATAACATCTGTGTGCTCCACAACAGACAAGCATGCTTCATCCAATTTTTTGAGTTGTTGAAGGCATCGTTTATGTGCTTATGTAAGATTTAGTCCAATTTCCTAGGCCATTCATAAGGTCTTGATCTTGAATTCTATGGGGAAGATGGGTTCTTTACCATAGAATATATGGTAAGGAGAGTATCCAGTGGTGTTATGCCAGGTTGTACGATAAGCCCATAAGGCATTTGGGAGCTCAGTAGCCCAATTCTGTCAGTTTGTTGAGACAGTCTTCGTCAGAATTGCCTCTAGGACCTTATTGGTGCTTTCTACTTGCCCGTTTTCTTGTGGGTGGTATGGAGAGGTAACTATGTGCTTGATGTGATAGTTGTCCAGGCTGGCAGTGATTCTATGGCCTGTAAATTGTGACCCTCCATCAATAATTATTTCTCTGGGTAGTCCATACCATACAAACAATTTGAAAAGGAATTTGATGACTACTACTTCTGTTGTATTTGGTAAATCTTCTGCCTCTACCCATTTGGTCATGTAGTCTATTGCAACGAGAATATAGGCCTTTTGATTTTAATTTGGATTAAAGGGGCCGACGAAGTCCAGTGCCCATCTTTCAAATGGTTCTATGACTAGTTGTGTTTTCAAGGGAATTTCATTAGCCTGACCTGGTTTCCCCATTCGCTGACAGCTGTCACATGTCTGGACATATTTCTTGGCATCTATGAATATTGAGGGCCAATAGTAGCCCATCTGTAAGATTTTTTGTCTAGTCCTGCGGTCTCCAAAATTCCCCCCACAGGGCTCGTCATGTCCTACTTTCAGTATGTCATAGATTTCATCCTCTCGTACACATCGTTGGATCTGGAGATCAGCTCCTGTGTGGAAAATATATCCATTGATCCAAGTGAATCGTGCACTACGTTGGGCGATCAGTCGTCTTTCCTTTGATGATAAATGTGTCGGTAATCTTCCTGCTGCCAGATAGTTTGCTACATCATCGTACCAAGGTGGTTTTGTGTCAACAACAAACAAATGCTCATCTGGGAATTGATCCTCAGTTGTTAATGAGTCGTCTTTTTTTTGGAATCGAGACAGGAAGTCTGCGACGATATTTTCTCTCCCAGGTCGATCTTTGATGGTGATATCAAATTCCTGCAATAATAAAAACCATCGAGTGACCCATCCATTAGTAATTGGTTATTAGCTATATATCTAATGGCAGAATGATCAGTATACATGATAACTAGATAGCCTATTATATAATGACAAAATTTATTGATGGCATGTATAACAGCTAAGAACTCTTTCTTTGTTACTGTATAATTAAGTTTGGCTAGAGTTAGATTCTTGCTAATGAAATAAATGGAATAGGGTTTCTTTTCTTCTTCCTGTCCCAGAACAGCGCCTATGGCAATGTCTGAGGCGTCGGTGGAAATTTGAAATGGTATTTTCCAATTAGGTCCCCTCAACATTGGCACTGTTGAGATCAGTTTATTGAGTCCTGCAAAAGCCACATCGCATTTGTCAGACCATTGTTTCTACATTTCTTGTCAAAGCATGTAAAGGCACAGCGGTTTTTGAAAAATTTGGCATAAATCTGCGATAGTATCCTGAAGCACCAAGAAAACTACGTACCTCAGTTTGTGTGTGTGGAGTAGGTAGATTAAGAATTACCTCATTTTTTGCTGGATCTACTCTAATTCCATCTGCATAAATGTAATTCCCTAATAACACACCTTCTGTCATCATCATGTGACATTTTTCATGGCTTAATCATAACCTGGTAGCGATGCACCATTCTAATACCTTCTCCAGATTAGTTAAGGCTTGATCGAAATTGTCACCATACAAAGTAAAATCATCCATGTAGAATTTGAGCCCTTTGCTAATCAGATCACTGAATATGCTCAGAATGGCCCTTTGGAATGTAGCTGGAGCATTACAGAGTCCGAAGGGAAATACTTTGTAGGAAAAGGTACACCAAGGACATGTGAATGTCGTTTTATCCTGATCTTCTGGGGTAATATGGATCTGATTGTAGTCGTTGAAACCGTCTAGGAAAGAGAAGAATTTCTTCCCTGCCAAGGTATCTAGGACATGATCGATGAAAGGTAATGGAAAATGATCTTTTTGAGTAGATTTGTTTAGTTCCCTGTAATCAACGCAGATTCACCACTTCCTGTTTTTATTTGGGACGATGACTAATGGGGAAACCCATCGACTATCTGAGATAGGGTATATAAAATCTGCTTCCAACAAATTTTGTAGCTCTTCTTTAACAATATCTCTGAGGTGGGGGTTCAGTCTTATTTGCGGTTCTCGGATAGGTCGGGAGTCTTTCTCAATATAAATGTGGTGTGTGCAGAGTTGTGGATCAATACCTTTGATATCAGAGTACTCCCAGGCAAAAGCTTGCTGGTATTTAGAGAGAGTTTGGATTAGCTTTTGTTTTTGTTGCTCTTCTAGGTTGGCATTAATTTTCAGAGACTTCCCTGGTGCGATCTCAATGGATTTGTTGTTGTGAACAACGGTAGTTGGAATTTGTTGTTCCATTAAATCTTCCAGTGGGTCTCCCTGTGCTTCACAGTCTAGAACAGCTTGGAGCATCTGGAATATTGGGTTACTTATAGTAGTTGGGTTGTTAATAAACCCACTGATTACATCATCTTCTAGATGATTTTTGTGCTTGAGGACTTCTTCCATCATTAGTGGGGCACGCAGATCCTTTTCAGGATATCATGGTCATGGCAATTGCGGGTGTACAATCGTTGGACTAGGTTTGGATGGAGGATATAAGATGAGATTCCTTATAACCCCTCCTCTAGCAATTGTCATTGTACCCGATCGACAGCCTATGTACGCATCAGCTGTCATGAGCCATGGTCTGCCCAATATCAATGGATTCCCTTCAAGTCCACTTTTTGGGTTGATGATGAGAAAATCTACGGGATATTCCCAATAATCGACTGAAATGGCTATATCATGTAGTGTGCCGAGTGGTTTGACCACTGATCGATCGGCCAATTGCAACATAATCGGGGTTGGGTCGAAAGAATGAAGACCCAGGTCATTGCAGGTTTCCATAGTTAAAATATTGATGGCCGCCTCCAAATCAACTAGGGTATTTGGGAAGGAACAACCCTGAATCTGCAATGTTACTATGGGGTTCCCCAGATATGCATATTTAACTGGTGTTTCTCTACCCAAAATTAGATTAGATAAGGCTCCCACTACATGAACTGTTGATGATGAATATTTTATTTTTCTGACGGGCTTCCTCCCACATAGCTCCTTGATTGTCTTTGCGTAGATCGGTATGTCTTGCAGGGCTTGCAGGAGTGGAATTTTGATGTATAAATTCTTGAGTTCCCCTACAATGTCGAAGTCAATATATACGGTGGGTTTCACTATCATCAGTATTTCAGGGAACGGAGGGGAGGGAATTGCATCCTTATCAGAGTCTTGTGATTCGACTGTGTTCCTCCCTTGCCTGATTTCTTCTGTTATTACCACAGTCGAGGGTGTTATTTTTTGTTGTTTTTCATTCCCCTGTTCTTGGGGGATGTCATTTTGTTCGGGAGATATGATGTGCCCCTATCTTAACTGAAGTTCATTGCACCCTACTAAATTGATTTCCCCTTCTCCACTTTCCATGATCTGGATGAGCTAAGTTGGTCTGTTATTGGGATTCGGGTGGGGTTGGGTAGGTAATTGAGGGCGCAATTGTGATTGGGGCAGTGGGAGTGGAGTTTGTAATGGAGGTTGGGTTTGGGAGGTCATCCCCATGGGTTGGTTATTCATCCCCATGGGGCGCTTCCAGTTCTAGTTCCAATTTGGGTTTTGGGCAGTCGAGTTATGCCATTGTGGAGGGTAGGTATTATTCGAATTTTGCCAGGATGAGGTGGGGTATTGTGAATTTTTCCAATTGGAACTTGTAGTTGGTTGATTTTTCCAGTTGGGGTTTTTGGTAGACTGGTTTGGCCAGGTAGGAATTGCAGGTGGGTACTGCTGGGGCTGCCACTTTTGATTAGTAAATGGCTGACCCTGCCATGTGCTGCCAAAATTCTGTTGTTGATTATACTGTCTAGGATTCTGCTGTTGATTGTACTATCTAGGAAAGAAAGAGGAAGGGTCTTGAAATGTATTTTGAGGTTGGGACTGCCACTGACGGCGCTGAGCCATCAAATACAATGGTTATGTTTCCTCTTCTACTTCTTTGAATACAACTTTCAATCCAGGAAGTGATGGGCATTCCTCTGTTTCATGATCCTTGGCGCAAATAGCGCAAACCCGAACTATATCCAAGGGGCATTCCCTTGGACCATGTTTTTTTTCTGAACCTGTGGAAAAATATAGCCAAGGTCTTCTCTACCTCTACCTTTTTTTGTTTGGCCTGCAATACATCCAATTGTGTAGTCAGTGTGCTCAAAATATATGTTTTAAAGTTTTCTAAGAGATTACCGACTTCAGCTCGCGTAACACCCCCACTGGAGATATTGTTATTTCTTGTGAGGGATGTCCACATTCCTGACCTGGTCCGTGTACTTCCTCGTGAGCACCTGATACACAATAGAACAATATCTTCATAAGTTTCCTAATAAATGTCACCTTTCCCCATTAAATTCAATGTTTCTACCCATTCATCTCTCATGCCTTTGATCAGAGTTGCTTTGAGTACTTCACCTGGTAATGTACCATAGGGTGATCTGTGCAAATTATACTGAAATCTTTCGACATATTCTTCTAATGATTCATTTTCTTTCGCAGTCATTTGAAAGATTTCATCTTTTAGATCTCTGGTTCTTCAATAATCCTGATATTTTAACAAGAAGGTTTGTTTCATCTGGTCCCATGAATTGATGGTTCCACCTCCCAATCCCATGAACCAGCGTAGGGCTGCTCCCTTCAAGGTAGAGTGGAATAGTTTTAATTTTTTGGGTTCAGAGGTGTAGTCATACCCTCTACATAGGACATCAAATTCAAATAGGAATGCATCTGGGTCTTCTGAAATTAGTCCATGGAAGGTTGGCAGGTTTTGTAAGGGGATTTATTTCATGGGGGCATTGGCAATTGGATCAACTATTGGATACTCCAGCGTGGAGGTCTGGGGTTGTTGTTGATTTGCTTGTCCCATTTTCTCGAAAATGTGCCAAAAATTTTCAGGAGGTTCTTGATCCGGGTATTCTATTTGAAATTGTTGATTGTTTGGTCTTCCAAGGATTTTGACTGCACTCCTTTTATATAGGATTTCGGATATGCCTCTTTCTTTCGTAGGAGACTTAGGATTAGGTGTTGGTGGTGGTGGGTATGCCTTGGCAACCCCGCTAGTTTCTCCTATTCCCTCCTCCAGATTATTAGAGCTTCCCTCTTCTAAGGGGTTGAGCAGTGGGGGATCTGTATTCTGAAATCTCTGCTCAGTCCCTTCAATTTTTCTATGAATCTCAGTGTGGGTCATAGTTGGTGAAATTACTACCTGAGGGATTCGGGTGGGTCCTTTCCTAGGTCCAATCGAAGCTTGAGATTCACCCTTTTTGATGATTTCGTCTATGAAAGTGATTCTTCCAGGGATCATCGAACCCTGGGTTTTGGTAATTTTTGGTGGGGGTTTTGGTTTTTCAAGATCCTTTTTTCTAGTCATACACACTTCACACAACAACAAAATAAAGCACCTACGAAGCCTCTTAAGTGTCAACTAGAGATAAGTGTTGGCATAAGCATTTTACTTATTACCTGCATAGGTTCTTACCTTCCGTCTTCAATACATGGTCCTCTAGAGACACAACTTATGCTACCTTTGACATTCTCCCCGGCTATGGCACCAAAATGTTGGTGTCTAAAGATGTCCTAAAAACAACCTTAGTTTAAAATGAATTTATCAACCCAAAGATTCATCTTTTATCTCAAGAATATCATCAAAGTCTATGCAGGTAGCCTAAAATCATGTAGCTACACCAAATCTGAGTTCATCAACAATCAAGTTCCTCAAACGTTCACCAAAGATTCTAAGAACTAAATGAAATTGAAATCTGATTACTAAGATGTTGTGAAATGGAAAGGAACTAATTAATCTATTGAATTCACTTGACTGGAAAGCAGTAATTGAATCTAACTAAGGAATTACAAAATTAACTATCAATTATGAATTCTGATTACTGGAAAGGAAATGACAAATTACTCTATCTGCGAAAAGAAACAACAGTTATAATCTAATCGGAAGAGACAACTAATGTAACTTTGCCGAAAGGAACAACTATTATAACTTTAACTGAAAGGAACAACTATTGTAACTTTAACTGAAAGGAACAACAATCGTAAATCTAAGGAAAAGGAACAACACGAATGAAAATGTGAGGAACTGTCAAGCAATAGCTTCAGAAATGGAAATCATAACAACAATCATTAATAACTAATCGAAATGTTTTTCTTCTATACGCAACCAATCATAAAATCATTAACACACTTATGCATTTATCCTTGGCTATTATAAAAGAGATCTGAATCATAAAATGGAAATCAAACTTCGAACTGATACAATTATAGAACGAGATAGTAGCTCCTTCAGACTGGGCCCTCGGTCTTCAGAAGTACTTCTATAAGAAACTCAGAGCACAGAAATGGTAAAAACACTCAAAACTTTAATTGATTCCATGGCTGGTAAAACATTTACAAAAACTGCTTGCGTAGAACAATTTTGAATCTAATGACTTGAATGTGTTTTTTCCTTTGTTTTTATGGATCTATTACCCTCTTATATATTACAATAGTTTGGGTAAATGAAGCTATCCTGAGGATCAAAAGATCCTCTGAATTTCTTTACTATTATAAAATTACAATATAGTAAATGCATTATCTTCAAACTGCTTTGCACCTAAAAAGTCTTCGACCTCCAATAGCTTGCGCATAGCCAAAATCTCTTTGGTTATCTTTGACAATTATTTGTCCAATTCTGCAACAAAATCAAACCATTCCAATTGTAAATTAGAATATTTTTAATAAAACTTTAATAACAACCCTAAGAGACATATTAATCATATTATTTCCTATCTATCCCTAACTATCTAAAGAATCAATCAAAATCATATCATGAACTATGGGGAAAAGGAAGATATTTATACGTTTTTCGTAACCCAACAGATTTCACATGATTTAAGCCTTCTCAATATTATAAAAGATAAATTAACATAGAAAAAATAGGATTTTGACTTTGAAACAAAACAAAATCCAAATTTAGTAGAGGAAAGAGGGTTTGAAATAATTTAAAACATTGCATTTCAATTACATGCCAGGATTAAGTACTTCACTTTCACTACTAAACAAATATATGATGGTACTTCACTTTCACTACTAAACAAAGATATGATGGTCTTTGAATTTCTAAGCAATTTGATAGTGAACTACACTAAATTCGGTATAGACAATATCCATTGTACATAGGAAATAATATCGACATCTCCATAATATACCTACTATAAACTTAATGGACACAATCAAAATAGTGTTTTTAACCACTAATAGAAAATGCTTAAGAAGTCTACCACATAGTCATAGTGTTAACAATCAACACTATTCTTATATTTATCTATTAACACAATATTAACCATCAACATAACAATAACATGAACATGAATCAATCTATAGAAAAAGTAACCATCACAAATATAAATCATTACATCCTTAAGGAAATTAATCAAAGATGATTCATCATCACCTTGGAATATTTGAATATACAAGCCTTGACAATCCCTAATTCCACCCTCATCTTGTCATTACAACACTCATTTGAAAACCCATAAATATCAAGCACTCCATTTCATATCCATGTGAATAGGTTCTCAACAATGGAAAGTTCCCATCCCTATATATTTTCCCCACATTAGAACACCCTAGACTGAAAAATATTTCCATTTTAGATGACACTCTCACTAAAGTTAACACTATTGTCTTTTAGCTTGTGGTGGACAAAATCCCTAAATGATATAATTGATATATATGTAGTAGATGACAATAAATTCCACAACATAAGAACTAAATAACCATCTAATGATCATTATATTGTCTTGGACTATTCAGATCAACTAGTTTGCAACATGACATCAAATTTTAACCTTTGAAAACCTCAAACCTTTACACAATTCATGTACAAGTTTTCCATAAGACATTGAATGATATTATTGGTTTCATCAGTTTGCAACATGACATCAAATTTTAACCTTTGAAAACCTCAAACCTATACACAATTCATGTACAAGTTTTCCATAAGAAATTGAATAAGATTATTGGTTTCATGATGACCTCCTACTTTGACTAAAAATATGTAGTCTTTTTTTCTATGATGCTAAAAGTGACACAAACTCCTTTTGTTTCATTCTACATGCCCATCCTCCAATTCTGTTCAAAATTCTACTTACCCCATTTTGAGGGCTTGTTGTGTTAGTTTAGATTTTTAACTACATCTACTACAATGACCTATAGGATGAGTAAAAGGTGGAACCAAATATTAACATAAGAATACATCATTAACATACAATTATTATTTATTGCAATGAGAGGAACATTCCATAGGTTGTGGGAGATGTGTAAAGTAATTAATGTGAGTA
>ML809446.1:164263-176341 GCA_009831015.1 Picea engelmannii | reverse complement strand
TATTCATATACCTCAAATCAAGTTCATAAGAGAGACACCTTCATGGATGAATCAAATAAGGTATGAAAGTTTTTTTAACGGTTATTGTTTTTCTTGTAATGAATATGGTCATAAAGCCTTAGATTGTAGGCATCATGGAAGAAAACAAGTTGGTAGGTTCAATAACAATATAAGATGTTGGAACTGCAATCATGTTGGACATATTGTTGCACATGTTACACTATGAGATGTTACAATTGTGATGGATATG
This sequence comes from Picea engelmannii, assembly GCA_009831015.1. Taxonomy (NCBI): domain Eukaryota; kingdom Viridiplantae; phylum Streptophyta; class Pinopsida; order Pinales; family Pinaceae; genus Picea; species Picea engelmannii. The sequence goes on along the minus strand of ML809446.1, from coordinate 176,091 downwards.
GCCACAAAGCCTGTAACTATTGGAACTTAAGAAAAAAGTCAATGAGAAATACGTCATACAGTACGAGAAAAGGAGTAAATGGAACATGGAAGAAAAATAAAGTTCCAGTAATAGATGATCAGAGAAAAAAGTTCAAGAAACCAAGACACTCACAGATGTGGATAGAAAAGAATGAACAAGTGAACAGGGGTGAAGTTGATTGCTACAAAAAGAATTGCAGTCATGTGACAAGCATAGTATAAAGTTGTCTCCGACAACTTTAGAGCAATGTACAGTAAAGAAGTATCTTGGATAAAAACAGATACATCTGGTTAGAGATCGATGAGAGTCAATGGGAATATCCAAGAGTTGTTTGAATAAGATGAGATACAATTGCACGGTGTTTCAGTAGGACAACATCATTCACAGAAGAAACATTCTGATGTACAAAATGAGGTACATGCCATCCTGTAGAAATAACAAGTGGAGAACAGTTAGTAAAAAATCAAGGGAAGTTTTGGTTAGTAAATAAGAAAGTAATTAGATTAATTCTTGAAACAACTCGATCACTACAAAAATTTATATCAAGAAAACTACTCATTTGAAACACAAAAATCCCAATCAACTGAGATAAGAAGTTAGTTAACAGGGGAAGAAACCTTGTCAGGAAGAACTACCTTTTCAAAAACAAATGGGGGAGTAGTCAGAAGTAGAGAGAGAGCATATTAATAGGGGGAGTCATTCAGTTATGGCAGGCAGAACATGACTCTGAGAAGAGTTACCCAAGCTTAGATTCTGGTCAGTAACATATAGAGATTTACTACAGGAGGAAAAACCCTTTTCCATTGATGTCAAAGGGGGGGAGAAACTTCATAAGAATGAAACTTCATACGAAGAAAATTTCATAATAGGAAAGCATCATCATAGGGGGAGTTTTGTATATGAAGTTAGTGTGTTTCCCTCAATGACAAAGGGGGAGATTGTTGGACATATTGTCACTTATGTCAACAGTCAATGTGATGATCTTTTGTTAATGATGAATTACCACATATGAGATTGTCAATGATCTCAACAATATATCAGTTAGAAGAATATGCCAAACAGTATGCAGATATCAGAAGAGGAGTGAACAGGAGGAGAAAACAATATGAAGATCAAATCTCAGAAGAAAAATCACATTGCATAGTATATCATACAGAGCGAACAATATGAAGATCAAAGCTCAGAAGGAAATGCGCATTGCACAGTATATCAAAAGAAGCGAACGGTATGAAGAAATTCATGAGTATTGTTGATCACAATAGGATCAACAATCCTATGATAAAAGCACAGGAGGGTTAGTGAATGAAGATCAAAGATCAGAAGGAAGAAGTGCATTGCAGAAGTATCGTCGGGGTCGATGGAAATATTGAGAATTCGACCATTGCACAGGAAAAGGTGAGAAGTCTCAACAGTCATCCAATCAAGGAAATTGACGGTGGTGATCATCTCATATAACAGAAAATGGTCATATGAGTGACCATGGGCTTGAGGATCGTTGGAGGATCGTGACCATCGATCTGCAAGCCGGTCAACGGCAGGGATGAATTGCGGGGAGCGGAAGAAGAATTAAACTACTCACCAGTTACAATCCTGCAATCTGTTTGGATCGTCGGATCTCATAGCTTCAAAGATATATGACCGCGTTTGATCCAAAAAATAATGAGTTTAAGTCAGATTAAATCGTGATTGTTGAATGCGCAATCACCAAATCTATGGCAGGGATGAGTTGTGGAGAATGAAAGGAGAATTAAACGTCACGCTAGTTCCAATCCCGCAATTAGTAAGGACCATTCGATATTATAGCTTAGAATATCAACGATTTTGGTTGACTCGCCAACAACGCACAACTTCCAATTGCGGATTTTGGGTGACGAGTTAACTCACTCGCAAGTTGTGGTTCCGCAATCATCGTCGACCGTTGATTTTCTTCGAGTGTCTTCATGACTGTTTGATCAAATTTGAGTGCAAGGACAGGATAAGTGAGGTAAAAAGGCTGAGAGTTTGACTATCCAAATACCCATCATCCATCGGATCAAACCCAAGCTCTCATCACGACCATTGGATCACATTTTGAGTGGAAGGATAGGATAAATGAGGTAAGATCTGAGATCTCATTCATGCGAACTTCCGTCAGCCCTTGGATCATTCTAAGTGGAAGGACAGGATAAGCCAGAAGAAAATAACTATAGAAAGATCGAACCATTGATATAACACCCCGATTGAACGAACATCCTTCACTTCGGGTCTAAATATGTGAGGAACTTACGCTCCTTCAGTTTAATATTTGAAATACCTAAAGCCCGGAAATACGAAGTGAATAAAGACTGTCAGATTTGGAGGACATAATTAGGACCATTGGATCAGGGTGTTGACCAGCAGACCACATCAGCAAGGACGTGTGGGAGATCCACTTCAACGAACCTCATCAGTAAGGATGCGTGGAAGACCAGGTCAGGAAAGACACATGGGATGATCAGATGATGACAATTGTTAAGAGGAAATTGACTCATGCCATGTTAACAAGTGACGTAAGCAAGTTACGTCACTTCGGGATTTTTACCATGAATGAATGTCAAAAGTCACAAAGTCCCGAAGGATGAAGGTTTGAAGTCACTCTTAGTCATTAATCTGAAATACCCTTTGGATACTATCCTGACCATTAGATCAAGGAGATGAAAATGTGTCACATTAGGAGATCTACATCGACGTCAACAAGAATCTATGACAGACCACGTCAGTAGTTTATGTCAGCAAGGACACGTGACATAGTCAGAGACTGACAAGTGTCAAGTTAAATCAACATTTCTGGTATGTGAAAATCATGAATCAGAGTGACACGTGGCAGCTACTCATCTCGTGACACATCATCAAGTGACATAAGCAACTTACGTCACTCCGAGAGTTTTGCTTCGGGAGATATACCACCAACATTTTCCCAAAAGTCTTGAAGTCCAGAATGTCGTAGTCCCGAAGTGGAAACAAGACATCCGATCTGAAAGATCACTTCAGGATCATTCTTGATCATCGATATACTACATTAGAAGGATAGTGTAAGCAGAAACGTTAACCAACAACAAGCGGTATCCACTGTTGATGACTTACATAGCAAGTGATCACTCCGAAGGAAAGAAAGAGTTTTGAGATTTGAAATCTCTGAACCCTAGAGATGTGAAAGGATCTCGATCATTGATCGAGAAAGGGATACGCGTCAACGGATTGTTAGCTCTAGAAGAATGACGTACGGAGGAAAGAATGGGTTGAGATTTGAAATCTCCAAAGTCGGGAAAACCGAGGAGATCTCGACCATTAATCTGAGAGGGACACATGTGAGTCATTTGTCAGCTCCAGAATATTGACGTATAGAGAAAAGAAGGGGTTGAGACTCGAAATCTTTGAAGTCCAGAGAATCGAAGGCGATATCGACCATCGATCTGATGTTCGGTTGCACTCATGACCGTTGATCAAAATACAGTGGAAGGGTAGCGTAAGCATAATAGTCCAAATACTCGGAGTAAATGGTGACCATCCATCACAACGCTTGATTAATTCCTGTCCCTTGGATTAAGGAATGAAAGGATAGATGTAAGGATCGAAGATAACCATTGATCTAATTCCGAGATATAATGTGAACCGTCCAAACTTTTCGGTGATATCATATTTAGGAGATTTCAAAGGTTTGAAGTCATGAAGAACCGAAGTCCCAAAAATTGTCCATATCATCGGAGATTGAATTGTGGACATTGAATTGATAAGCGCTCATGAACTCGTCTCGCCTAACGTGAGGCCATTGTCGTCGGTCATATGGTCAAGAGATTTTAAATGGCATAATGTATGGGTCACTTAAATTGTTAATCCTATGGTTCTATGCCATTGATCATATGAACTGGTTTGAAGGAAGCGTTGATCTATGTTATCATAGAGACAAAGGAAATCGATCCATGATTGTGATCAATTTGTAAAAGGAAAAGGGGATGCCAGGTGGAAAGTTGAAGAATCAGATTGATGAATTGGTGGTCCCAAAAGTTATCGTAAATGAACAAGTTAGTTATAACTTGTTGCACAAGTCGGCTCAACAACTTAAACAAGTTTTGATAATAAACAAGTATAAATACAACCATGATTGGTTCACTTGAAATGGTGTTGGTGGATGAAGCGTGGCTTTGATGTGAAGAGGCAGATCTAGACCTGAGGTTAGTGTGAATATAAGAGAGAGATGTAGAAGAAAAGATTGAGTGAATATATCAAAGGATAGATAAAGCAAAGAAGGTGCAAATTTCAGAGAGAAGATGAAATGTGGTTATGAGTGTTTTATGATATACCTATGATCATGACATAGAGTTGATTCTATAATGGATCACTACAACTGGAGTTGAATAAACTCTAGTTGGATAGACTGGGTTCTATCAACAAGCTGGGTCTTGCCTGAGAGTTGGTGCTCCTTACTTCAGTTGGTGCTAAAAAAAATCAATTGATGCTGGGAAAATCCTCTTTAACATATATTTATATTACGATATTCATATCAATTATACAAAAGCTAATACAAACATCTGGTGTCTCTTTGTCTATTGTAATTATGATTTGATTGTTCTTAATCTATTCAAATATGTTTTAACTACTAACCTGTGAGAAGAAAAAGTTAGAATAGTCCACACACTAATTCACCCCCCCCCCTCTTAGTGTGGGTGGTGTGTTCAACAATTGGTATCAGAGCGAGGTTCCTTCAAACATAGTTTAACCACTGGAAGGTATATCCTGAAGGAATAGGTGGATAGATGGATCTCTCCACAATTGAAGCTCCCTTATTTGATGGAACAAATTATTCTTCATGAAGAGAAAATATGAAACAATATTTGAGGTCAAGAGGATATGAATTTTTGAATTCAGTAGTAAGCAAGGCCTGGGATTTAACTACATCAAATAATCTATCAAAGATTACATTCCAAATAAGAGCAAGGAAGAAGAATGAAGTGGCAGTGAAGATTATTTTGAATGGATTTTCAGATACAATCAAGGAAAGCATAGGACTATGCACATCTTCCAAGGACTTATGGATGACGTTAGAAAATATGTATCAAATCAAAATTAAAGACACGGAAGATATTCCTATCAAAGATGAATATGAAGACTCAACCATTAATAAAGGTAAGGAATCTCCAAAATATTTCGATTGCAATAACAGTGATATTGAATCCTCCTCTGCAAGTAAAGAAGAAGACTCAGATACAATAACAAAATGTTCTGTTAGCATTTATCCATGGAAGAAGAAGAACAAGAACTGTCAAAGGCCAAACAAAAGGTTGATTGGAGTCTCTGTGAATACCTCTATGACCATAATGAATCAGACTATCGCTATCTTCATGACTGCACTAAATAATTTCTTGAAAAGAGTCAAAAGCATGTCTTGGAAATAAAGGAAATGTTCAAGGACAGTGAAAAGATAATATATGAGCAGGACAATCAGTTAGAAGAGAAAGAAGAGGATATCGAGAAGCTGAAAAAAGAAATTAGTCAAAGCAAAAGAAAAGGATAAGAAAAATGATGAGCTTAGGAATCAGAAGCATATCCTGGAAATAAAAGAAAAGCTCAAAGACAATAAAGAAATCATATACGAGTAAAAGATTCAGTTAGAAAACAAAGAAGAAGAGATCAAAAGATTGAAAACAAAAGTTGTTGATCTAACAAAAGAAAAGGAAGAGGAAATCAAGAGACTAAAAAATGAAATCAGTCAAGCAAAATAAGAAAAGAAGGAAGATGATGAACCAAGCAAAAACCTTGTAGAACTAAGGGAAAGTTATGTCAATCTTAAAATTCAACTTGAGGAAGCCAAAAGGAGAGAAGAGGTAGTAAGAACTAGTTGGAAAAAAAGGAAGAATCTTGTCATGAGTTGGAAGTAGAAGTTGTGAATCTTAGAAAGAAGTTTGAGAAGTCAGACACCCAAATCAAGTTCTTGAACAAATCCATGACCCTGGATGAGATCTTGGATAGTCAGAGATCACCAAATGGAAAATCAGGTCTTGGATACAACAAGGAAGAAATCAATACTCCTAAGAAATTGGATGCAAGTCCTTCATTCATAAAATATGAAAATAGTTCTAAAACAACTCCTTCATTTGTAAAAAGTGAAAGTAGGTATGACTTAGGTTCTTCACGTTCAAAGAATAAAAGTAACACTACAAAATTTAGAAGATCACATCAAGGAAGACATCCAAAAGCTATTCATATACCTCAAAGAAAGTTCATAAGAGAGACACCTTCATGGATGAATCATAGAAGGTATGAAAGTGTTTAACGATTATTGTTTACTTGTAATGATTATGGTCATAAAGCCTTAGATTGTAGGCCTCATGGAAGAAAACAATTTGGAAGGTTCAACAATAGTATAAGATGTTGGAACTGCTATCATGTTGGACATATTTTTGCATATTGTTACACCATGAGATGTTATAGTTGTGATGGATATGGCCACAAAGCCTATAACTGTTGGAACTCAAGAAAACAGTCAATGAGAAATACGTCATACATTACGAAAAAAGGAGTAAATGGAACATGGAAGAAAAATGAAGTTGCAGTAATAGATGATCAGAGAACAACGTTCAAGAAACTAGGACACTCACATATGTGGATAGCAAAGACTGAACAAGTGAATAGGAGTGAAGTTGATTGCTACAAAAAGAATTACAGTCATGTGACAAGCATAGTATAAATTTGTCTTAGACAACTTTAGAGAAATGTACAATAAAGAAGCATCTTTGATAAAAATGGATACATCTGGTTAGAGACCGATGAGAATCAATGGGCAGATCCAAGATTTGCTTGAATAAGATGAGCTACAATTGTGTAGTGTTCCAATAGGATAACAACATCCGCAGAAGCAACATTATGATGTACAAAATGAGGTACATGACATCTTGTAGAAATAACAAGTGGAGAACAGTCAGTAAAAACTCAAGGGAAGTTTTGGTTAGTAAATAAGAAAGTAATTAGATTAAGTCTTGAAAAGACTCGATCATTATAAAAATTTATATCAAGAAAACTACTCATTTGAAACACAAAAATCCCAATCAACTGAGATAAGAAGTTAGTTAACAAGGGAATAAACCTTGTGAGGAAGAACTACCTTTTCAGAAACAAAGGGGGATAGTAGTCAGAAGAAGAAAGAGATCATACTGATAGGGGGAGTCATTCATTTATGACAGGCAAAACATGACTCTAGGAAGAGTTACCCAAGCTCAAGTTATGGTAAGTAACATACAAAGCTTTATCACAGGAGAAAAAACCCATTTCCATTGATGTCAAAGGGGGAGAGAAACTTCATAAGAAGAAAACTTCATAAGAGGAAAGCATCATCACACAGGGAGTTTTGTATATGAAGTTAGTGTGTTTTCCTCAATGAAAAAGGGGGATATTGTTGGACATATTGTCATTGATGTCAACACTCAATGTGATGATATGTTGTTAATGATGAATTACCACAGATGGGATTGTCATTGATGTCAATAGTATATCAGTTAGCAGAAGATGTCAAACAGTATGCAGAGATCAGAAGAGGAGCGAATAGGAGGAGCGAACAGTATGAAGATCAAATCTTAGAAGGAAAAGCACATTGCACAGTATATGAGAAGGAGTGAACAATATGAAGATCAAAGCTCAGAAGGAAAAGCGCATTGCACTTGATGTCAACACTCAATGTGATGATATGTTGTTAATGATGAATTACCATAGATGGGATTGTCATTGATGTCAATAGTATATCAGTTAGCAGAAGATGTCAAACAGTNTAATGATGAATTACCACAGATGGGATTGTCATTGATGTCAATAGTATATCAGTTAGCAGAAGATGTCAAACAGTATGCAGAGATCAGAAGAGGAGTGAATAGGAGGAGCGAACAGTATGAAGATCAAATCTCAGAAGGAAAAGAGCATTGCACAGTATATGAGAAGGAGCGAACAATATGAAGATCAAAGCTCAGAAGGAAAAGCGCATTGCACAATATATCAGACGAAGTGAACAATATGAAGAAATTAGTTACTATTGTTGATCACGATAGGATCAACAATCCTATGATAAAAGCATAGGAGGGTTAGCGAATGAAGATCAAAGCTCAGAAGGAAGAAGCGCATTGCAAAAGTATCGTCAAGATCGATGGAAATATTGAGAAGTCAACCATTATAGAGGAAAAGGTGAGAAGTCTTAGAAACCGTCCAATCAAGGAAATTTACGGTGGTGATCGTCTCATATAATGGACGATGGGCATATGAGCAACCATGGGCTTGAGGATCATTGGAGGATCATGACCATCGATCTGCAAGCCAAATAATTGGCAGGGATGAATTGTGGAGAGCGAAAGAAGAATGAAATTGCTCGCCAGTTACAATCCCACAATCTTTATGGATCATCAGATCTCATAGCTTCAAAGATCTATGACTGTAGTTGATCCAAAAAGAAATGAGTTTAAGTCATATTAAATCATGACCGTCAGATGCACAATTTCCAAATCTACCGTAGGGATGAATTGCGGAGATTGAAAGGAGAATTAAACATCATGCTAGTTCCAATCCCACAATTATTCAGGACCATCTGATCTTATAGCTTCGAAGATCAATGATTGTGGTTGACTCACCAACATCGCACAACTTCCAATTGCAAAGTTTGTGTGATGAGTTAACTCACTCGCAAGTTGTGGTTTCGCAATCATCGTCAACCATTGATTTTCTTCGAGTGTCTTCATGACCGTTGGATCACATTTGAGTGGAATGATAGGATAAGCGAGGTAAAAAGGATGAGGGTTTGACTATCCAAATACCCTTCATCCGTCGGATAAAACCTGAGCTCTTGTCACGACCATTGGATCACATTTTGAGTGGAAGGATAGGATAAGTGAGGTAAGATCTAAGATCTCATTCATGCAAACTTTCATCAGCCATTGGATCATTGTAAGTGGAAGGAAAGGATAAGCCAAAAGAGAAGCATTGCAGATAGATCGAGTTGTCGATCTAAGACCCTGATCAAATGAACATCCTTCACTTCGGTTCTAAATATGTGAGGAACTTATGCTTCGTCAGTTTGATATTTGAAATACCCAGAGTTGGGAAATCTGAAGTGAATAAGGATCGTCGGATTTGGAGGACATAACGAGGACCATTGGATCAGAGATGTTGATCAACAGACCACGTCAGCAAGGAATTGTGAGAGATCCATGTCAGCAAACCTCATCAAAAAGTATGCATGGAAGACCACGTCAGCAAAGACACATGGCATAATCAGATGATGACAACTGTCAAGAGGAAATTGACTCATGCCATGTCAACAAGTGACGTAAGCAAGTTACGTCACTCTGGGATAATTCCTTCGGGAGTTTTACCACGAACGAATGTCAAAAGTCTCGAAGTCCCGAAGGACGAAGGTCCAAAGTTTCTCTCAGTCGTTGATATGAGATACCCTTCAGATACTATCCTGATCGTTAGATCAAGGAGATGAACATGCGTCACATCGAGAGATCTACGTCGATGTCAGCAAGAATCTATGACAGACCACTCAGCATTCTACGTTAGCAAGGACATGTGACACAATTAGAGAACAACAAGTTTCAAGATGAATCAACATTTCTGGTACATGCAAATCAAGAATTGGAGTGACACGTGGCAGCTACTCGACCTGTGACACGTCAGCAAGTGACGTAAGAAACTTATGTCACTCCGAGAGTTTTTCTTCGGGAGATATACCACCATCACTTTCCCAAAATTCCTGAAGTCTCAAATTTTGTTGTCCCGAATTGGACACGAGACATCCGATATAAAAGATCACTTCGAGAGAATTCCTAATCATCAATCTACTATATTGGAAGGATAGTGTAAGTGAAAACATGAACCGACAGCAAGCGGTCTCCACCATTGATGACTTACACAGTCGGTGATTACTCCGGAGGAAAGAAGGGGTTTTGAGATTTGAAATCTTCGAACTCTAGAGACACGAAAGGATCTCGACCATTGATCGAGAAAATGACACACGTCAGTGGATTTTCAGCTCCAGAAGAATGATGTACAGAGGAAAGAATGGGTTGATATTTGAAATCTTCGAAGTCTTGAGACTCGAGGAGATCTCGACTGTTAATCTGAGAGGGACACACATTAGTCATTTGTCAGCTATGAAAGATTGACGTACGGAGGAAATAAGGGGCTGAGACTTGAAATCTCCGAAGTCCGGAGACCCGAAGGAGATATCGACCTTCGATCTGATGTTCGGTTGCACTCACAACTGTTGATCAAAATATAGTAGAAGGATAGCATAAGCATAAAAAATAGGAGGGGTAACCAACCCTTCCTTCTAGCGTTTTTAGGGGAATAAATAGTCTTTCAGGACCCATAGTAAATGGTGGCCATCCATCACAATGCTTCATTAATTCTTGGCTATCGGATTAAGGAATGAAATGATAGATGTAAGGATCAAAGATAAGAATTGATATGGTTCCGAGATATAATGTGAAATTTCTGATCTATTCGGCGATATCGTATTCGGGAGATTTCAAAGGTTTCAAATCATGGAGACCCGAAGTCCCGACAATAGTCCATCTCATCGGAGATTGAATCATGGCCATGGAATTGATAAGTGCTCATGCGCTCGTCTCACCTAACGTGAGGTCACCGTCATCGGTCATATGTTCAAGAGATTTTAAAGGATAGAATGTATGGGTCGCTTAAATTGTTAAGCCTCTGGTTCTACGCCATTGATCATATGAACTGATTTGAAGGAAGCGTCGATCTTTGTTATCACAGTGATGAAGGAAATCGATCCATGACTGTGATCGATTTGTAAAAGGAAAAGGGGATTCCAGGTGAAAAGTTGAAGACTTGAATTAATGAAATGGTTGTCCCAAAAGTTATCATAAATGAACAAGTTAGTTATAACGTGTTTCACAAGTCGACTCGATAACTTAAACAAGTTTTGAGCATAAACAAGTATAAATACAACCATGATTGGTTCACTTGAAATGGTGTTGGTGGATGAAGCGTGGCTTGCAAAGTGAAGAGGCGGATATAGACCTAAGGTTCGTTCGAATATAAGAGAGAGATGTAGAAGCGAAGATTGAGTGAATATATCAGAGGATAGATAAAGCAAAGAAGGCGCAAATTTAAGAGAGAAGATGAAATGTGGTGATGAGTGTTTTATGATATACCTTTGATCATGAGATAGAGTTGATTCTATAATGGATCACTACTACTAGAGTTGAATAAACTCTAGTTGGATAAACTGGGTTCTATCAGCAAGTTGGGTCTTGCCTGAGAGTTGGTGCTCTCCGAGGAGTTGGTGCTCCTTACTTTAGTTGGTGCTAGCACCAATCAGTTGATGCTTGGAAAATCCTCTTTCACATATATTTATATTACGATATTCGTATCAGTTATACAAAATCTAATACAAACATCTGGTGTCTCTGTGTCCATTGTAATTATGATTTGATTATTCTTAATCTGTTCAAATATGTTTTAACTACTAACCTGTGAGAAGAAAAAGTCAGAATATTCCACACAATAATTCACCCCCCCCCCCTCTTAGTGTGGGCGTTGTGTTCAACAAAAACATCAATTAGGCCCTCATAATGGCCCCAAAAGTTTAGGACCCGAAAAAATGCTAAAATTGTTAAATTGACAACCAACTGTTTTGATCTAGTTGGAATAGGTGGGTGGCCATCGATATCCACCTGGATAGCATTAAGTTGAGCAATCAAACCATGGTGACCTTTCTTCAGGATTTTCTTGATTCAGTGAGAATTGATCATTTCTGGGGAGCCAACTTGTAGGCCCTAGAG
>ML809446.1:150853-161757 GCA_009831015.1 Picea engelmannii | reverse complement strand
AAGGTTCAAGGAATTCCAAGGGTTGTAATTGTTAGATAAATTTCAGCTATGCATTTGAAAAATATTTCTAGGAAGGGATGTCAAATTTTTCCATCCCATATGAAAGAGGAAGCCAAATAAGAAATGGAAAGTATTGAATATGAATCCATATTGAAGGATTTTGGAGATGTTTTTGGGGAGACTATAGTACTTCCAACAAAAAGAGACATTGATTTCTCTGTTAATTTGGTGCTAGGAGCTACCCCGGTGTCCAAAAATCCTCATAGAATGGGCACACCAAGGTTGAAGGAATTGCATATGCAGCTTGAAGAACTGTTAAAGAAGGGTTGTACATGCCCAAGTGTGTCACCTTGGGGTTCCCAAATTCTTTTTGTGAAGAAGAAAGATGGAACCTTAAGGCTATGTATTGATTTCAAACAACTTAATAAGGTCACCACAAAGAAAAAGTACCCCTTGCCAATGATTGATGATCTATTTGATCAACTAAAAGATGCAATATTGTTTTCCAATATTGAATTGAGATCGATTTATCATCAAGTGAGGATAAAGGAGGAAGATATCAGGAATACAACATTCAGGAGAAGATATAGGCATTATGAATTTACGATGGTTGCATGTGGGATATGAAATGCACTAGAAATTTTCATGTCCCTAATGAATGGAGTGTTCAGGGAAGACCTGGACAAGTTTGTAATTGTAGTCCTATATGTTATACTCATTTACTCAAATATAGAGCATGAAGATGAACAACATTTAAGAATGGTGCTAAAAGTTTTGAGAGAGCATAAATCATATGTCAAGTTAATTAAGTCTATCTTCTATCAAAAGAAGATTCATTACTTGGGTCATATTATTTCATCATATGGGATAGTAGTTGATCTCATCAAGATAAAACCCATTCAAGGATGGACAACACTAATGAATGTGACAGAGGTTAGATCATTCATGGGTCTTGCAGGTTACTACCAAAGATTCATAAAGGGTTTTTCAAATATTGCAAGATGAATCACTTCTTTGGAAAGAAACAGTGAAATTTGGGTGGACTCTTGAATGTGAAGAAATTTTTCAGTAATTGAGAGACATATTGACTAGTGCGTTGATATTGAATATTGAATATCCTGAAGAATACCTTGTTTTTTGCACAAATGCATGCAAGGAAGAGATCAATGGAGTTCTCACACAAAATGACCATGTGGTATTCTATGGGTCCCAAAAATTAAAAGAGCATGGGAGGAATTATGCTACCCATGATCTAGAATTAGCAGCCATTATTCATTTACTAAAAATGTGGAGACATTACCTCATGGGGAGAAACATTGAGCTAAGGATAGACCACTGTGGTCTGAAAAAATTGTTTGGAATGACCACATTAAATGCTATACAAATTAGATTGCTCGAATTGCTTAATGAATATGACTTCAAAATTAAGCACATCAAAGGCAAGGAGAATCAAGTGGCCGATGCACTCAACAAAAGAGTGTATGAGATGCATATTGAAACCATTAGTATGTAAAAATATGATTTAAAAGACATAATTTCAGAGGCTACAAATTTATAATTTTAGAGGCTGCAAATTTAGATAAGTGTTATTTGCAGATAAAAGAGACATTACAATAGAAATTTAAAGACTTTGAGATGAAAGAAAATGGAATCCTCATGTATAGAGGTAAGGTATATGTGCCAAATTCGGAAGAGATGAAAAATATAGTGCTAAGAGAAATGCACAATGTGCCATATGTTGGGCACCCAAGACATCAGAAATCCATTACGGTTGTAAGCATCCAATACTTTTGGCCTGGAATGAAGAAATAACTGGCTAATTATATCTCTAGGTGTCTAGAGTGTCAAAAGGTAAAGGATTAGTATACATATCTAGTTGGAATTCTATATCCATTTCCCATTCCTGAGTGAAAATGGGAGGTAGTCACAATTGATTTTATTACAAAGATATCCAGAACAATGAAGTAGCATGATTCCACCGTGGTAGTGGTGGATAAACTGACTAACGTTGCACATTTTATTCGAGTGAAGACTACTCACAAGGAAACCAATATTTCATATATATACATGAAATAAGTTTCCATGCTATGTCGAATGCCCAAGGAAATCGTTTTAGAGAGAGATCCAAAATTCACATCCAATTCTAGAAATTTTTCTTTAAAGAATTTGGGAAAAATTTAAATCTCATTACAACATATCACCTAGAATTAGATGGGAAAACAGAGAGGACTAACAAAATAATTGAATACATGCTAAGATTGCATATGATGGACTAGCCATCCAAGTGAGAAGACTATATTCATTTAGTCGAATTCTCTTACAATAATGGGTATCAAACTTTATTAAAAATGAGCTCGTTTGAATATTTGTTTGAAAGGAAGTGTAACACACTAGTGAGATAGGGTAACCCAACAGACAGAGCCATTATTAGGCCAAATTTGTTGAAAGAATCAGAAGAGCAAATGAAAAAGATAAGGAATGATTTAAAGGCTTCTTAGGATAGGTAGAAGAGTTCTATAGAAAAGAACATGTTTTTTCAGAGATTTTAAAGTGGGTTGAGATGTATTTTTAAAAGTGAAAGAGAAAATAAGTTCACTAAGATTAGGAAGTTTCCCAAAGTTGGTAGAAAGATATTATGGGCCTTTTGAAATCTTAGAGAAGATAGGGACATTTTCATACATGCTATATTTGACTGCATCGATGAGAGTGAAAAATGTATTTCATGTGTCTTTATTAAAGAAATATGTGCTTGACTCTAACCACATAACTAATTGGGTTGTGATATAGGTGGAACATGAAGGTGGTTTCCGGGTGGAACCTGTGTGCATATTGAACCAGAAAGTCAAAGTTCTCAAGAAAAAATAAATTGACCTCGTAAAGGTCCAATGGACATGCTACTGTCTCGAAGACACCACATGGGAGCATGAAGAAATCATGTGGGAGGAATACCTGGAATTGTTTTTAATTTTTGAAGAAAACATAAACTAAAATGAAAGACTCTATTTTCGGACAATTAGAGTTCCAAAACCACATCTCAGAGTCCTATCCAACCTAGACTAGGGACCTTGAAAAAATAATGGTACATCCTAATGGACTAAGGGTAGTGAAGGGGGTACATTCCTTGGGTCTTCGGGTTAAGAGGAACAAGAGATTATGGTTGGAACTACTGCTAGAGTTGTGAAATTGTAGAATTTTATTTTTTTAAGTATTGTGATGTAAATATTATATGTATTTCAACATAGTGTTTTTCACAAAGGATGGTGAAAAATTGTAGGGGAGGGGAAATGTAACATCCACCACTATAATCCCTATTTTAATTAATGCATAATGTAGATATAATGTATGGATGTGGCCAAGTGATGTATATGCAAATTGTATTTCTGAATTTTAATAAATAAAATGTGATGTCATATCTTGGGGAACATGGAAAAAGATGGGGGATGATTCATCCAAAAGAGAGGAGGGGTCTGGAAAGGGGTGTTTTATCCATGAGATTAATTCCCAAATCCCTTTTCCTAATTTTAATGTTTTAAGTGAACCTTCTATTTCATCATTGAGTGTTCTGAAAGCCAGTCATTGAATTCCTATAAGAGGGTGGGTATGGAGAGTGACATACCATAGTTATTGGGAGCATGGGGATGAGTACAATCAGTTTGGGGAAGTGTGTAAGTCAAGAAAAAAAAAGGAGAGGAAATTTGTATGGCCAAGGGGGTAGTTTTAGATAGTCACGTTTTTGCATGAATAAGAAGGGGAGAACATCATGGGAGAGAGCATTGAAGCTAGAGAAAAAATCGAGGGTGAATTACAGATTGTTTTTGGAGTTTAATATTGAAGAATAAAGTTGTCATGTTTGAAAAAGAACCAGGTTGTTAGGCCTGAAGTGTGAACTCTTGTGTGAGTTGCACTGGAGAAACAAGCATGCTCGGTAGTTTTCTTAGTAATGAGTTCCCTTGAGTTCCTAGTAGTGATATTCCCGGTTACCTACACCAGAAAGACCCTCATAAATGAATGGGATTCTCGATGGATTGATAGTAGTGAAGGGGTAAATTCCTTGGGTTGGGCAGGTTGAGAGGAAGAAAGCTAGAGGAAAATTCGGGATAGTTGTAGGAGAATGCCAATGGCTTGTAGGATTATCTGAGTTGTGAGTGAATAGTGAGAGACACCCTATTTTGGGGTTTCTTGGCACTATCCCAGGGATGACTTTTTTTTGACATATGGAACAACAAGTCTATGCTTAGGTGGAACATCCATCCCAAGTAGCTGGTTGCACCACCATTTTAAAAAGATAAGTGTTTATATGTTTTATGAGTTATTTTATGATTTCAATTGTTGTGTGTTTTAATCAGTGTACGAGAATGAATTATAAGTTGTTTTGATGAATTTATTATCTTAATTCATGTTATTTAGCATGTTGTAGCTTCATTTAAATAATGTTATCAGGAAATGGTTAAATCTGTGTGTTTTCCTATAACTGGTAAGCTACAGAATATGGTAGCAGAAATTTTTATTCATTTTTATGTGTATTATGCAAATAACGAACCTCAGTCAAGCTGGGGAACATTACAGATTAGTATCAGATCTCAAGGTTCAACATCGTGCTTGTATGGGCTAAGAGAAATGCAAAATTGGTAGAATTTTGTTGTTGGAAAGTTTCTCATATGATAGATTCAGAGGAAATGATGAAAACATAGTGAAATCCCTAAATTTATGATCATATTCGAGTTCACATTTCCTCATAATAGTTGAAGAAAAGATAAATAGCATAAATTTATAGGTTGTTGAGTTAAATTTAGTTGGGAATGTTGTATTTCACATTGACATGGTGATTGAAGAATTGAAATATCGACAAATGAAATATTTTCTACATTACAAAATGAAGGCTGATATTCATTATGGAACAACTAATAACTTCCCGATACACTGATGGAAAAGTTTGGGAGAAATTATAAAATTATCAAAAAATTATAATTTTTGGGATGTTTCAACAAAAATTCCATACATTGAAGGTGTGGATCACACTATGACATGGACTCATAGATTCCACGGTAGTAGTGCCATGGTGGAATAAGGTAAGGGTCGTGGTATAGAGTTTAGTGAACTAATGGTTGAGATCAATTCGATCTCGAAGATCGACAATCGATGTAAATTCACCTAGGGGTCTCTAAATTCACTCAAGAAGTAAAAAAAAATCCTAAGGGACACTAAATTCACCCAAGAAGTAAAAAAAATGTCCATTTAGAGGATAGCATGCCCAAGTTTATGTAAATTAACTCATTCAAAGGATAAAGCGTCTATCAAGCTAAAGAACATTGTGTCCAACCATTGGGAAAAATAAAAATTTCAAACAAACAATAAATTATGTGGATGGGTGCTACAGGCTAAAAATATACTTCAACAGAGTATGCTTAGATCACTGTAACTCATAACCAAAATACCTAATGTATAGAATGTAGTAACTCACATATATTAACATTTAAATGGGATTTTTATTATGCTCAGGAGAAAATTACAAAGGGGTGAGCTATAGATAGAGTTTGTGCATTGTTACTCACTAGTAATACAAAATTGCAGGTGGCCATGAATTATATACACCTTCACTTAGGGTGAATAGACACATTAACTCCTTTGTCCACTCAACTTCAAGCAGGAGTTAATGCCACAATCCTCACTCATAGAGCTCAATTTTCGTTTATCGCATTCAAATTCTAACTTGGATGACCAAACAATTGAATCATCCAAACAATTGAATACATTTAAATATTTATAACAAAAGGACTCTATATAGCACCATGATTACTGAATCTAGAATGAAGTGAATTAGATCCTCTAAACCTTTGAAATTTAATGTCGACTGGATAGTCCAACAACCAAATAAACATATCAATGGCTATAGTGGCTAATTGTATTTTTTTTTGCATTTTCTCAGTACTTTAGTGTTTGGGTGAGCTTTAAAATGAAGCGACGCAAAGTTAGTTTAGGTGAGTGATCATACAACTTCTTGAAGTATATGTAGAGTGAGTTCAATGATCAAGTCTTAATCTTTAAGAAATAAAAGTGAAGCAAACAAAACAATGGAAATTATCAGCATCAATTTTCACTTTACTATTGCTCTCACTTTGTCATTTTATCTTTTGGCCAAAGTAGAAAGTGATAATTGATGGGTACTCATTGACGTAAATTTTAACTTTAGCACTTGCCGGAAAATCTAACTTCTATTGATGAAAAGTATTTATAGTTGGATAATGTTGTAAGAGCCCACATAAAACCCATTATAGGGACAACATTGAGGACCCAAAATTAAAAATAATTGCACATTAGCATACACAAACCATTCCAAGGTAGAAAAGTATTCATAGTTGGATAATGTTGTAAGAGACCACATAAAACCCATTATAGGGACAACATTGAGGACCCAAAATTAAAAATAATTGCACATTAGCATACACAAACCATTCCAAAGGTAGACCAGGATGTAGACCGGGACAATACTAAATTAAAAAAATTGAATTAAACTGACAAATTCAACAACACCCTCACTCTCACATAAAATTGTTAGAATGTTGAGACATATGAATACACATATAACAATATTAAATTATTTACCCTTTACAAAGATAATACTTTTTCAACATATATATGATAGGTCTCTCTTATCTCTATTATATACCAGGAGATATGGAGGAATTACATCCCAATAATACATGTGGGATAAATTTAATTTCACCTATTTATATAATAAATTATAACAATAGTGTTTTACTCAATTATGAATGTGGGATAACTCTTTTACATAAGATTACAACTTCTTCTTACATAACACTGGGCATTATTACCTTCCAAAGTAACAATTACAACACTCCCCCTTAATGATCACTAGGGAGAAGGAACACTTCTGGAGAAAGATGGCATTAGAATACATTCCAACATTCCCTACAAGAATAAGAAGACAATACCTTTCAGAGTAACACATTCCAACACTCCCCCTTAATGAAGACTAGGGAGAAGGAACATTTATGGAGAAATATGGAATTAAATCAACACTCCCCCTTGATGACAACTTCCTACATTCCCAACAACTTTCAAATTCACACAAACTTCACCCCTATCATGGGTTTGGTGAAGATATTTTATGCTTGTTTCTTTGTGGGATAATACTCCAAAGAAATAACACCATCTGAAACAAGATCTTGAATGTAGCGAGTATCCATATCAATGTGTTTGGTTTTGGAGTGAATCTAACTAGAATTGCACTTTGATTATAACATATTAACATTGTAGTTTCTTTATGAACCAATCCAAGCTCTGTAAGAACATGTCATAGCCAAATTACTTCTTTAGCTTCTTTGTACTTTGCTTCACAAGAAGAAAGAGAAATAGATCTCAAATTCTTACTAGACCATGAAATCAAACCTGGAATAAGACGAATGATGTAACTTGCAGTAGACCATATATTTGAACTATCACCTTCCCAATCAAAATCTGTATAACCAAGAAGAGAAACTGTAACCTTGCACAAATAGAAAACACCATAATTCAATGTCCTCTAAAAATATCTAAGAATTCTCTTTGCTATCTTCTAATGAATTTCATGAGGCTTATGCATAAACCTCGAGACCATACTAATGAAAAAAGAGAGATCATGCATGTTGTGTGTCAAATATATCAAACTTCCCACAAGCTAACGACAAAGAGTAGCATCAACAAGAGGAGTAGTACAATCAATAGCTAATTTTACACCGGACTGAAATAGCATTAGTGAAGTCTTACAATCACTCGTATGGAACCAATAAAGTAAATATGTCGCATACCAAGGCTATGAAAGAAATATACCATCAGACAGATGCCAAATTTGAAGACCTAGAAAATAGTGCAAGTTGCCTAAATTTGTTATTTCAATGTTGTTGGAATACTGAGAGGGGCGTGAATCAATATGAGAACTTTATTACCACTTTTAACCACAATATTTAATCATTAGCATCATCAACAATATATCATCAATATATCATGAGAATTTTAAATCAATAGAGCATAATAGACATCCATAGAAACACAATACACCATAATTTACATGGAAACCCAAATGGGAGAAAACCACATAATAATTTTCTTATATATCAAAAGAATACATTCATTGGAATCACCAACTTCCCAATTCTCCAGATACAACTAGAAGGAGGCTACGACCCCCTATTTACAGGATCCAACCTGAAGAAATCTACAACTCCTTGAGTTCTTTGGCTCCAATTAGAAGGAGACTACAACCCCCTGATTCTCAAGCTCCAACCTGAAGGAAGCTCCAACTCCTTGAGTTATCCGGAACTAACTAGAAGGAGGAGACAACCCACTTTCCTTTCCCCATCATGTCACTTTGAAATATAAATGTAGACCAACTGTCACTACCACAATCACTTCCACTGTCATTTCCACTATCATTTTCACTGCCGCTGTCACTACCATTGCCACTGTCAAATCAACATGTAACCTGTCCCATCAACCTATCTTTGTATCCAACCTGTCACGGTCACTGTCCCATCAACCTGTAACCTATCACATCAACATGAGCTATACAAAAACCTATACCATATCATCCATCAACTGTGTACCAACATATGTAGTATACATGCATCAATCATGTACCATAAGATATGCCAAATGTAGATACCATACCATAAATGATGAGTAGCTAATCATGTATCAAATCATATACCATGTACTAGAGCATCAACCGTGTATAGAACCTGTACCATATACCATAGCGTAGATCTGTACCATATCATCAATGAAGTGTCTCAAAAAACCAAAGCATGTGCCTCATGCATATGCCATCATACATCAAGTATATACCTCAACCATACATCAACAAAACAAGCACATAAGCATACCTCTACCTTTGTAGTTGACTTGATACACAATAGTGTTGACTCGTAAGATTTCCTATGACCTCAGAGACATGGTACAATAATTTCCCCCAAATTTTTCTTGTCCTCATGGGACTAAGACATGATGTCACATGGGGCCTCACGTGACAAGAACTGTGCAACCCGTGGGGATGCCTCGTAGGACACTAGTAGTCTAACCCACGGGGGTCAACCAAACCAGTGTTTCCTTAGAAAATTTTTCTCTATGAAACCCTAAAACTCCCACACTTCTCACTTGTCTCTACCTTAGATTTTTTCGTCACAAACTTGTCAAATAGATCACTAGTTCACTAAAATATTTTCAATATAATAAGTGAGTGAATGTATTTGTGAATGACTCCTTGAGGTGTATTTATACAAGTTGTGTTGAGTAAAATATTTCCTTAAACTTAGGGGCTTCTTAAATTTCTTGTTACAACCACTTTACCCTTTCATTAAAGACTTGTAACCAACTAGGGGCTTCTTGACCATTCTTCAGGACTTCTAAATTCACAAGGCCATAACTCCTAAACCGTGAGGAACTGCGTGGTATACCACCTATCACCAAAAATGACATGATGAGTACTATCCATCCATGAGTGAGTTACCTGCATTTACACCATCCTTCATGACCTTTTTCCTTGATCAACTACGGTTTCCATAACCATACCTTTCAGGCTACCAGACGTATTCAAGGGTTCACATCAATCACAAATAATCTTTCAACAATGATTCTGAAGATTATTCTTCAAGTCTTATATAGATGCAAGATGGATTCCAGTAATGATAAGGTCATCCACATATAATACAATAATGAGGAATTCATCAGCAAAGTCCTTTAAATATATATTTAGATCATATATACACCATTTGAATCCATTCTTTAGGAAATAAGTATCAATTTTATCATAACAAGCACTAGAGGCTTTCTTAAGACTTGTTTAATTTGCATACCAAACTTAAATTTTCAGTAGTGATAAAACTAGGGGGTTGTTGCATATAAATGTTTTTACAAAGCTCACCATTAAAAAATGCACTCTTAACATACATTTGGTGTAGTTCCTGTTGATAATATGCAACAACAGAAAGAATTGTTCGTATAGTGTTCATTTTAGCAAATGGAGAAAAAGGTTCATTATAATACATACCTTCTTGTTGAGAAAAAAATTCTTCTACTAATCGAGATTTATGTTTTTCAATTTGTCACTCTTTAGTAAAATTTGTCTTATATATCCATTTGAAACCAACTAAATTATATTTAGGAAGAAGGGAACACAAGTCCAAGTCTTGGTCTTCATTAATGATTCATACTTTGCAATCATTGTTTTTTCCCATTCAGGTTTGTCCTTAGCTTGAGTGTATGTGGAGGGATCATATATAGCCAAAAATTTAGTCATAAGAGAAAAGTCATATCTAGTTTTATGAGCATCATAAGGAATACCAATCTCAAAACTTGCAGATTCAAGAGTTTTCCAGGCGTAAACAAGAAGAGGGGTAGTGGCAGTAACCACTATATTATCTTCAGAACATTCAAGAGGATCACTTGAAGAGGTAGGTGAACTAGGATCAAGATTAGGAACATAGATGGAGGAAGAGGTATACTAGATGGGAGTAATAGGAGATGAAGGCAAATTCAAGGTAACATGAGGTTCATGAGACTCAGGGAAAGGAGAGAATTCATTAAATTGAACATCACGTTGAATGATAACACCTTGGGTAGATGGATAAAATAAACAATAAGATTTATAATCCTCACTATAACCAATGAAAATACATTTGTGAGACTTGGACTCTAACTTTTTCATTTGTCATCAAGAATATGGGCCCAATATTCACTGCCAAATATCTTAATGTTACTTATCTTGGGATTTCTTCCATTCCATTTTTCTATGGGAGTAACCTACAAAAATTCCTTAGTAGGAACTCGATTTAAAATATAGATAGAAAAAAAAATGGCTTCAACCCAAAACCTTTTATGTAATCCTTTAGAATAAAGCATACATATAG
>ML809446.1:134921-147175 GCA_009831015.1 Picea engelmannii | reverse complement strand
TCTTTTACATAAGATTACAACTTCTTCAGGCATAACACTAGGCATTATTACCTTCTAATGTAACACATTCCAACAACAACACTGAAATATAGGTATTGCAATGACTAAAATGAACAATGATCATTTAAAGGGTCCCACTAAACAACATATATGAGTAAGTTCATTTCTAGGTAGAGTTAAAATAAATGTTCTGATGAACCCATCTAACTATTGACCACAATTGTAGATGGTTCATAATGTGTAGGGTTTTGGGAAAGGATAAGTCTTCATTGAATGAATTTTTTTCAATAGAGGATTAGAGTCCCTCCACTTCCCATTCCTTATGAGATCTCCATTACAAAATAATAATAATAATAATAATATAACTTTGAATATATTTTTTCACTTTTACACAAAAATTAAAAATAAATAAATTGAAACACCTATATCAACTACAAATAAATAACAAATAAAGTAGAGAATATTAGAAAGTCACAAAATCATACAACAATTTTAATATTTATTATATCTAATAATAACTAATAATAATCATTTTATAATATCCATTATACTCAAATATTATAAAGTGATATTCTTATAATTTAAAAGACAATTTTAAATTTCTACACATATTCATAGATAAATAAAATAATAAAAAACCATTTAATCATATATAAAGGTACCATTTTCAATTATCACCATAAAAAGTGCCATTTTCAATTATCACCTATAGTGATTCACAAGTGGTCTTGTTAATTTACTTTCTTTAAATACTCTCTATAGTGATTATTTTCTTTAAATACTCTCTTTATAGTTGTTAATTTACTTTCTTTAAATACTTTCTTTATTGATTCAGTTAGTGAGTGATCTTGTTAATTTATTTTTTTTAAATACTCTCTTTATTTAATACATAATTATATATAGTTTTGTTTGTTTACTTTCTTTTATTTAAATGTTCTATACTCAAATGTCTTATACTCAATAGTTATAGATAATAAGATGTTTTATTTATGTTTATATAAGATTTTAAATATAATTTTATTTTTAAATATTTTAAATTAAAATTTTAGTTATTAAAAAATTTATAAAATAAAATAAACAAATATTGTATTTTAATTATTAAATATATAAAATAAATAAATTAAATAAAAATTTGTTTAATTTTTATATAAATATATAAAAAACAAATTAAATAAAAATTTTAATTTTTACTATTTATATAAATTTATTAATTACTAAAAGTATATGAATTCAATTATATATTTTTTTATTATTGTTTACCTTTTTTAAAAAACAATATAGCACATGATAAATGTACTAAATGAAGAAATTTATAAATTTATAATTGTGTATAGTTTAAAGTTTTTATTTTTAATATCATCATATTTCACCTTCCATCTATATGGACACCTTCACAAGAAGAAGTAAACATGTACATATAATATGTACACTTCCAATGCCTTATCTATATCTCCATGACTCACATTATAGAGAGAGAAATGAAGATATGTATATTATGTATTACATATTCACTATATACATTATACAATATATATGATTTTTTTTTAATATTTTAATTTTAATATATTTTTTCATTAATTTTTTTTTTAAATAAAAATATTGAAAAAACTAAAAATAATATGTAATTTAATATATAAAAATTATTAATAATTATTATTTTAGTTTTTATAAATATTTGTTTTAAATTTGTTTTTTTGTAACTAAGGGAATCGATAATAACAGCAGTATCGTACTCGCTTGACATAGAATAATCTCTAGGGAGAAAGCACGTCCTCTAGATAAATCAAGGTGAGAATCAACCTTAATATCTCTTTTACATATTTCCTTCCATTTACATAACACTTGTCAATCCATCTACATCCCCTATTAAAGAATCTATTAAACTATAAAGTGAAAATATTATTATTTTTCTTACTTATCTTATATGTCATAACATGCATTTGATTGCCCTCACATTTTTTGTAAATATTAAAAAAACAAATTAATAAATTACCCATTAATTTATCAAATGAATGTATTATTATTTTCCTTAATTATATTTTTATTAATCATAACATATACTTATCATCCTCATTTTTTTAAAATATTCAAAACCCAAAACATATTTAAAGAAAAAAACTAATAAATTACCCCATAACAAAAAGCCATTTCATGTTAATTATGTTGTTTACATTTATATATTTAAAAAATTAAAAAATAACAAACAAAAAAGTTCCATTTTCTATGTAAATTAAGAAAAGAAAAAAACATTTTAGTGGACACCACACAAAAAAGTTACATTTTCTCTCTATCACTTACATGATTATTCCCTATTGTCTTCTTCTCGTGCCTCACCACATTACGTCGAAGCATTCTTTTAAGGGACAGTTATGTCCAGGCTTCGTCATTTGTCGAAATCCTATTGAAATCTGACACCTGCCATCTCTAGATACCAATGCGTTCTACTAAATCTCCCACCCACGTCTCCCATCCCTATTTGCACCATCCCTTCCCCTCTGCACCAACAAGGATATATGAGAAGGTGGTTGAGGGATATGATTGTGAATGCGGATGATCAGTGTGAGATGGTTGTGAATGCGAGTGGTCAGTGTGAGGGGGTTGGGTCAATTTGGCAGGATTGGGTCACACTGCTATGTTTATTTGTTCACCCAGGTATTCACTTTTTTAATGATTTTGTTACATAAAAATATTTTCTTTGTGTTTCTTCTGTTAGATACCACTGGAATCACTATGTGCAACTAGATACTAGTATTTTCATAAATAACACTACCTTGTAATTCTAATTTACTAATGACATTCACTTTTTTAATGATTTTGTTACATATAAATATTTTCTCTATGTTTCTTCCGTTAGATACCACTCGAATCACTCTTTACAACTAGATACTAGTATTTTCATAAATAACACTACCTTGTAATTCTAATTTACTAATGGCATTTTCTAGAGCATCTTATTGCAAGTTGTAATTGTAGTATACCTCGGAGTTGCCTTTATCATTTAAATCTAGCTTGTAGTGTTATCAGGTTTTCAACATAGGGATTTTGAATTTGCTTTTGTTTGCTTTGTGTTGTTAATGTTGATGCATGGTTGTGGTTTATTTTCATGCATCATGGTGTGAGTTGGTGAGATAACAGGTTTAATTATGGATATTCCCTTTAGCTCTTGGTTGATTATTTTTCTTTGTAAATGCACGGTGGTGGTTTATTTTCGTACCTCATGGTGTGAGTTGGTGAGACAACAAGTTTAATTATGGATATGTCGTTTAGCTCTTGACTGGTTATTTTTGTTTGTATTACAATTTTAGGAGCATAATGATGTAGAAATGTCCAGAGAGACGCATTGGCTAGAAAAAACTGGCATATATGCTTATCTCCCTGCAACGTTTCTACACGATCTCTAGATCTTCATTTTGCATTTTTTTTGTTTATCTTTTATTTTGGATGCCTATTAGAGTTTATTTGCATGATTGATTTTTGGCATTAATGTTGTAGTTAAGTCTACCTAAATATTTTTCTCTCTTTCTTTTTGGTTCTTCACCTAGATATACTCTTTAGGCACTTCATGAAAAGGGTTCGAGGGATTTTACTATTATCATTTTTCACTCTGGTTTCATAAGTTTTAGTATATGTTCATCCATAACTTCATTTATCTTCAACAGTTTTAGGTTATTTTCATTTTAAATTACAGTTCAAGATTTTTATGTGGCATCTAGTTGTTTTGCTTGTGTCTTTCATGTCCATCATTTTATTTTGACCTTTTGTGTCTAAACTTTGCAGATAATGCTCTGTAAAAGAGGGTTCTTAGAATAGACTTTTAATGGACATCTACCAAAGGTATAACCAACATGTATATATCCAAAAAGGTGAAATGGGTGACACAGAAAATGCTCTCCCTTCCTCGAAGAATAGGGTTGCAGGTAGACAACTTTCTAGGGATGATGATCCTGATGCGGAGGAAGATGTTTTTGGTCAAGAAGTTGGAAATTTCCTAATGGAGGTTTCAAGAAACCATTGTCGGTTAACCTGAAGGAACTATTATTGTGTAACATACTTGAATAATTTATTATGTCTTTCTAGGTTCTTCTTAGAGATGGCATTATAGAATGACAGCTTAACATGCTTAGATAAACTACCTGATATTTATTTCAACAATTTTAGGAATATATGTCTATTCATAATTGTACAGTATCTCAAGGCCTTTGTTTTAAGGTTGGAAAGCCATTATATTAGAGAAAGCTCCAATCTTTTAAGGTGGATTTTGTTTTTTTCTTTGCTTGAGTGGATTGGAAGGATTTTTGACATACTATCTTATATGTTGAATGGACAGTCCGCAATATTTATAGTGTTTTCCAAAGTTTCTCTGTAAAGGTTCTAATGTACAGAGTTGTAATTGTTTTAACAACTATGTTATAGGATTCAAAGGATTTCTTAGATTATTTTTATGTTGAATGAACAATCATCAATGTTTATAGTTTTTGTCAAAGTTTCTTCAGTTCTAATGTAAAGAGTTGTAACTGTTTTAACAACTCTGTTATGAGAATAACAAGAATTACTATAATGTCTACAACAACTATTGATTCCACTTGAATGCATGCAGAGGTAATTGTCGAATTCAGATTCTCAACTTTACATCTCTTGGCACTTTAAACTTTATATGGTGAGAGTTTGTGCAAAAAAATTTTTTTTAATAAAAGAAAAATTGAAGGGCTTTCATTCCTCTGAAACTCTGTGACTGGGTTTACTTTGTGTGAGCTTTTTTTTCACTTGTTCTTCTAATTCCAATGTACATTGTTTTTACTTGTTCTTCTAATTCCAATGTTCATTTGTCCATCTGCCACAATGTTACTATGTTTAGAACATGTCAAATGGTTGGAATTAATTAATGTACCTGATATTTTAATAAGTGGCAGGTCATCTATTCATATATACTAGTGGTCAAAATATTTGCAAGCTGTCAGATAATCCAATGGAGAAACCCTCATATTGAAACCTCTGTAGTAGTCTGTCGAGTACATTGGCTTGAATAATATCACAATTCAAAATTGGAAAAAAATTTCATACGTCTTGCCCCTGGCCACTGTATCCTAATAGAAACAAAATAAAACAATACCAAGTGTATCTTATCCTCTGGCCAGAAAATCTTGGCAGAGGAAAAACAGGATAGGCTTGGATATAGCTTGGCCCCAAGCTGCTAAATCATATGCTATGATCAAACTAGAAATAAAACATATAAACTAAGGCCTCAAAGATAGAAGGGAACCTGGGATTATTTTTGGGATTCTTCTTCTTGATCAAGGAAATGAGGGGTTGGGAGTTCTCTCCAAAGTAGTGGTCTTCCATTTCTCCCTCATCCATGTCTTCTGGATCGAGCTCTCAACTCTAGATGGTTTGTAGCAAGATGTAGTATTTGTCATTGAATTGTGGAAGTTCTTCTTCTACTCCATTCATTCAATGGGGGGTTGTTCTTCTCCAAGGTAGAGTCCATATCATATTTTATCATTTCCTTGGTATGCCAATATAGCTCTATGATAAAACAATACATGGTGGTTTTGCTTCTTGAAAATATTGTATTTGGAATGATATGAGTGAATTTCTTGTCTATTTGTGTGTTGCTAGCAGTAGCTCTGCATCCACGAATCTTCTCCAGTCTATCATGAAGGGAAGGGAATCCCTTCCCTTCCTCGATATGGGTAATTCCTCAAAAATTCTAACACTGTGTATATTTACACACAAGGAAGATCATGATGGAGACATACGAAAAACTCAACTAAATTTCAGGATTTGTGCCTAGAAACTAAAACGATTTTACACTTCATGGTTAGAACTTATAAGACCATATTAACACCCACCTACACCCTGATTTCTCATTTTGTTGGCATCCTAAGAGGGAAATGAAAGAAAAGATTTGGATTTTTGGGTTTTCTTATTCCAGGAGATGGGATGCAACTACAGATAAGCAGTTAGGACACAATGATATTCTTCAATATAGTAAGGCTAAGAAGTATGTTCTCATTAGTATTTGAAAGCACAAGTACTGGCCTTGGTGATGCAGACCCCCCCTGATCTCCTCGGGGTTGCACGACCTCCTGGTCTAGGATATTTCTTCCTTATGAGTCAGATCGACCGTTCAAGCTCCTTATTGAACCCAAAACAATTATACATAGGCCCCCTTTTCTCCTAAGGCATAGGTCATGTGATACCCACGAACTTTGTCTGTGCGCTTCTGAAACATCAAGTTTCATGTGCTAGCTCCTTTTTCATTAGCCCCTTCCTTCATATGGCACTGGCCTATGACCTTACGAAAATATGCGATTGTGGGCGTGTCCAAGGGTGGTTTTAGGCCAACCCACTTTTCACCCTGCAATTCACTACAAAGTGTTGCGTACCTCTTCACTGATACCGTGGTTTCAATTGCGGCCCGTCCTCAAAATTTAAATGTCTGTGCACTTTCTGGCCCCACAATCAAGTGTGACTGTCGATCTTATGATCTTGACGGTGCTTCTAGACTAACGGCTGAAATCTGTCTCTTCCAAACCAACGGTTCAAATCTAATTCTCCCGAATCAGGCAGTTGATATTTACTTTGGGTCTTTACCTAGAGCCCATGGATTTATGCCACCTGCCCTCTAGATAGGACGATTAACATTTACTTCAGGTCTTTACCCGGGATCCACAGATTTGCGCCACCTGTTATTCAGATCTGATGGTTCAGATCTAATTCAGACGATCTGACGCTTGAGATTTACTTCGGACGATCGGACAGTCCCAAATTACTTTGGGACTTCAGAACTTTGGCAAGTTCCCTCTCTTGTGTGTGCAAAACGCTAAGGCTCACGCACCTTGATTTGATCAGACGACTGTTGGTCCTCTGTATCAGTGATTCAACGACCACTTTCGCTCTCCCTCCTAAGCTTCCGACTTCTTCTGACTTAGAGTATTTTCTAAGTATCCAAATGCCTTGACCTCTGTTCCTCCTACGAGTCCATCTCTTGGACCTCATCTGCACTTATGGAAAGCGCTATCTCTTATGAGATTTCTTGTCTTCTACTCTCTTGACTTCTAAAGGAGTCACTTTGACACTTAGTCGAAATTTGGATCTGTGCACTCCTTGCAATAGATTCTTATGCAAGTTTGAGTTCTTGTGGACGACTGTGCATGCCTTGCAGTGGTCACTCTGCACTCCTTTCAAAGGGAAAATTCACGCTATCTCTTCTGATCTTCTGAGTCGAAATAGACTCCTTCCACGCACTCCTTACGGACTGTGTGCACACCTTGCACTCGAAAAATCAAAGAAAAGAAGCAATTGAAACTTATTAGTTTCTTCACCAATTCATACATTCAAAACATGAACGACATATAAAAGCATAACAATGAATGCAAATACATAAACACACAGAAAGTTCATATGCAAGAAACAATTCTTTCTTTCTATTAAGATGAATGTTCGATTACAATATGTGTAGAATGGACTGTAACAGAGTCTCATCTCTCTCAAAAAAAACTATTCTACTTCCTATTCAATGACAATACTCCTCCAACAACCTCATTTGGGCATGCCATGCATCTACATATACAGGAAGGTTCTTAGGGTTCCATCTGACTACCTCTCATATCGAATTAACAACTAACAACTACTCAAGCTCTGTTACATTCAAGATTGGGAGTGAAACTCCCAGAACTCCCGCGATCATTCAATTTTTGAGCGTTTTGATCTTCTTCAATCATCCATTCAAAATGGATCTGCAGAAAAAAAAACCCAGCTTTTAGATTCTGATTAATTTAAAAAGGCATGCTATGGCGTTGAGTTGTCCCTCCACATGGGATTTGCTGACAATGCTCCTGCATCATACTCCACTGTTGGGAAAAGCATGAGCTCCTGCTCATGGCTCCCTCTGCCATGTTGTTGAGATCCTCCAGGGTCCCATACTTTCTCTTGGAGTTGTTCATATGCTCGTTTTCCTTGCAACTTCTTTTTCCCTGCTTCTCTTGCAGGTTTTCTTCTGTCCCATACTTCTCTGATGATTGCTTCTTGTGTTGCTTCCAACATCAATCTCTTTATCTCCTCTATTTCCTTGTCCAACTGGTCCATTGGTTGGTTTTCCCCCTGCAATATGATCTGTTTCCTTTTCTCTCCATCAATTTCCACTTTGACTTGTTGGATAAGATGCTTTTTTATTTTTACCCTTCTCTCCATGGCCTCCATCTCTTCACACAAATCAACAAGATCCATGCTATCTATTGTTTCATCCCTTGTTGTAGGTTCACATTCTACAATTATCTCTTCTTCATCTTCCTGAATGAAAAAATTGAGCCATTCCTCTAAATTCTCTTCTCCCCTTG
The DNA here is from genome assembly GCA_009831015.1 of Picea engelmannii. Lineage (NCBI taxonomy): Eukaryota > Viridiplantae > Streptophyta > Pinopsida > Pinales > Pinaceae > Picea > Picea engelmannii. Next base: position 138,836 of record ML809446.1, on the reverse strand, counting down.
CTGTAGATCCCAATTCTATAGTTGCCTTATGTTCATCTCCTTGGTTGAAAATTTTGAGCAGTTCCATCGAATGCTCTTCTTTCTTCATCTCTTGGGTACATTGAAATGTGTTCTCTTTCTCCTCTTCACCAATCTGAACTTTCATGTTATCTTCATCTCCTATGGCATTAGTTGGCCATTCTGTTGCAGACTCTAGTTCTACAGTCTCACCATTGAGTTGTTGCTCAGCTTCCTCCTCCGACAGATTGACTTCTATCATCTCCTCTTGTGTTGGTTCAACTCCAACTTCCTCCAACTACTCCCCAGGATGGTATGTTCCTCCACATGTTTCCAATTTGACATGTTGGAGATGCCTACTCTGCATATTTACCCTCCTCTCCAGGGCTTCCAGTTCCTCATACAACTCAGCAAAATCTATGGTGTATGCTTTCTCTTTTGCTACAGGCTCCAGCGTTGCATTCATCTCCTATTCAGCCCCCTGGATGAAAATTTTGAGCAATTATGTTGAATGCTCTTCTCCTGAAATTTGCATGATTATCTCTTGGTAGCCATCTTTTAGTTATGGATTGTCCAACCAATCCTCCATCATCTTCAGCTCTTTCTCCCATTGAGTGAGAAATTCATCTAAATTCTCCTCTTTTTTTTGGGGGGGGGCAAACATCAATGTCTACTAATTCTCCTCCTCTTTGACATGCTTTGTTGGTTGCCTTTTCTTTGTTGCCATTGCATCACAGACACAGTTAGCCTTAAAAGCACTTGTCTCCATGGTCTCTTTCTTGGATTCTTGTTACACTATCTCTTCATGCGCAATGCTTGTATTAGCCTCTGCTAGACTATTTGAATTCCCCCAATGATCATAACACACCTATGATCTTCTTCCATCAACACTCCTTGCTGATATGAACTCTCAACTGAGTTAATCTCTTCTCCCTTTCCCACCTGACAACTTGGGATTTTCTCTCTGCCCACCTGGCAGTATATGATATCAACCGATCCCATCTCATTGCCCACCTGGAAATTTGAACTTTCAACACTACTCCTCTGGTAGTATATGAGACCTTCCACTGATCTCTTTCTATTTCCCACCTGGCAACTTGAGAGTCCATTTCTTCCATCCTGATATTTTATGAGATATCTTGCTAATCTCATATCATTGCCCACCTGGAAATATGAATTTCCACTGTTGTTCTCATAAAAGTCTATGAGATCCTCCAATGATCTCATTCCATTGCCCACCTCACAATATGAAAATCCATCTCTTCTCTCCTGACAGTTTATGAGATCTTTATCTGATCTCACCTCCTCCTCATCACTGAGGTTTCTCCCAGTCTCTGGTTCACATATGTGAATCGGTTCCTCCTCTATGTCACTGAGGGTTTCACTATGCCTTGGCCACTTCCTCAACTCTTGTTGTTGTTTTATGGTCAACAACTTTTGAACAAGCCATTTTACCTTCCTGTTCAGAGGCCATTCATACCTCCAGTGTACCTTTGTCTCATGATGCATCTTCAATGTCAGTTGTTCCATTATTTCTCTTATCTCAATGAGCTCCTTGTCAATTTTTTCCTTACTTTTCTTCTTGTGGTCCGTTCCTCGACCATACTTATGGCCTTCAGTAGCCATATTTTCAGTCTTCATCCCTCCTCACTATCTACCATATGCTGCACATTTTGCAACAATATTTACAGAGCATCAGTACTCTGTCCCTTTTCCTTTACCCGTTGTTCTACAAGAAAAATCTAGCTTCTGAGACCATTTGATGTCATCAGATTATTTCTATTCACCTTTTCACCTTTGCCTACAATCTATAGACACAATTCAGTTCTTGATACTACTTGGTGTAGCCAGATTGTCTTTTATATCCCCTTCATATGAAATCTACGGACAAATCAATGTTGATACCTCTTGATGATATCAGACTATCTCCTTTATCTCTCTTCCTCTTTTGCCTGTTGTCTACAAGAAAAAATTCATCTTTGATACCACTTGATGCAGACCCCCCCTGCTCTCCTCGGGGTTGCACAACCTCCCGGTCTAGGATTTTTTTTCCTTTTGAGTCGGATCGACCCTTCAGGCTCCTTATTGAACCCAAAACAATTATACACATGCCCCCTTTTCTCCTAAGGCGCAGATCTTGTGATACCCGCGACCTCTGTCTGCATGCTTTTGAAATGTCAATTTTCAGGTGCTAGCTCCTTTTTTACTAGCCCATTCTTTCATATGGACCTGGGCTATGACCTTACAAAAATATGCAATTGCAGGCGCGTCCAAGGGTGGTTTTAGGCCAACCTGCTTTTCACCCCGCAATTCACTACAAAGTGCAACGTACCTCTTCACCGATACTGTGGTTTCGATTCTGGCCCGTCCTCAAAATTTTAACGTCTTGACACTTTCTGGCCCCTCAATCGAGCGTCACCATTGATCTTATGATGTTGACGGTGCTTCTGGACTAACGAATGAGATCTGTCTCTTCCAAACCAACGATTCAGATCTAATTCTTCCACATTGGGTGATTGATATTTACTTCGAGTCTTTACCCAGAGCCCATAGATTTATGCTACCTGCCCTCTAGATCGGACGATTGACGTTTACTTCAGGTATTTACCCTGAATCCATAGATTCATGCTACTTGTTATTCAGATATGACAGTTCATATCTAATTCGGACGATCTGACACTTGATATTTACTTCGGACGATCGGATGGTCCCAAATTACTTCGGTACTTCAGAACTTTGGCAAGTTCCCTCTCTTGAATATGCAAAATTCTTAGGCTCACACACCTTTATGTGATCAGATGACTGTTGGTCCTCTGAATCAATGATCCAACGACAAATGTCACTCTCCCTCCTGAGCTTCCGACTTCCTCTGACTTAGAATGTTTTCTAAGTATCTAAAGGCCTCAGCCTTTGTTCCTCCTACGAGTCTGTCTCTTGGACCTCGTCTGCACTTCTCGAAAGCACTATCCCTTCTGAGCTTTCTCATCTTCTGCTCTCTTGACTTCTTAAGGAGTCACTTCAACACTTAGTCAAAATTCGGATTTGTGCACTCCTTGCAACAGATTCTTACGCAAGTTTGGGTTCTTGCGGATGACTGTGCACACCTTGCAACAGTCACTCTGCAGTCCTTGCAAAGGGAAAATTCACGCTATCTCTTATGAGCTTCTGAGTCGAAACAGAATCCATCCACGCACTCCTTGCAGACTATGTGCACACCTTGCACTCGAAAACTCAAAGAAGAGAAGCAATTGAAACTTATTCAATTCTTCACCAGTTCATACATTCAAAACATGAACGACATATAAAATCATAACAATGAATGCAAATACATAAACACACAGAAAGTTCAAATGCAGGGAAAACTACTTTCTTTCTATTAAGATGAATGTCCAATTACAATATGTGCAGGCTGGACTGTAACAGAGTCTCAACTCTCTCAAAAAAAACTATTCTACTTCCTATTCAATGACAATACTCCTCTAGTAGCCTGATTTGGGCATGCCATGCATCTACATATACAGGAAGGTTCCTAGGGTTCCCTCCAACCACCTCTCCTATCGAAGTAACAACTAACAACTACTCAAGCTAAATTACATTCAAGACTGAGAGTGAAACTCCCGGACCTCTCGCGATCATTCAGTTTTCGAGCGTTTCACTCTTCTTCAATCATTCGTTCAAAACGGATCTGCAAAATAAATGTCAGCTTTTAGATTCTGATTAATTTAAAAAGGTGCACTATGGCAGTGAGTTGGCCCTCCACATGAGCTTTGCTGATGATGCTCCTGCATCACTTGGCCTTGAAAATTCTTAATGGAAGTCAAGAGTGTTCCTTGTCGGATTTTCTCAGCGGGGTTGTTTATGAGAATGGGGCCAAATGGGTGCAGTGACCATGCTCATTCCTTTCAGTGAACAAACAAA
>ML809446.1:102092-120924 GCA_009831015.1 Picea engelmannii | reverse complement strand
ATCTACAAGTGGGTATGTGTTTAACCTATTTGGAGGAGCAATCAGTTGGATGAGAAAAAGACAGGCTGTAGTGGCACTCTCAACTACAGAAGCTGAATACATGGCAACCACTCATGCAAGCAAGGAAGCAGTATGGTTACAAATACTTTGTTCAGGTATTGGGTAGGTACAACAAGCAGTGAGATTAGACTGTGACAGTTAGAGTGCAATATTCCTGGAAAAGAACCCATCTTATCATTCGAAGACAAAGCATATTGATGTTCAGTATCACTTTGTGAGAGACATGGTTGAGGAAAAGAAGGTGTTGCTAGAAAAGTTGAAGAATGTTGCAGATTCATTGACAAAGTCCTTGAGCACATAAAAGTTCTCTTGGTGTAGAGAAACAATGGGAATTGCTGCCCTGGATTGTTGACTATATAATCCCCTGGACCCTTGGATGCAAAGAAAACAACAAGTGGGAGAATGTTGGGTATGTGTTATATTCTTTGCATGTGTGTGTGTGTGGGTGCGTCAGATACGACAACTGCGTCTGACGATCCCTTCACCTAGAGCTCTGTCGTGTGCACCGGGCTCTTTCCTAGGGGGGTCCCAGGGGGGGGAAGGTATGCCCCCCCCTGGTTATGTGCAACGTTCGGCATCGGGCGGTAGCCCGGGGTCGACGGGGTTTAGGGCAGCGCCTCGAAATTTGTTTTGGGGTGGTTTTTGCTATTTTTAGCTGATTTTGCTATTTTTAGCTGATTTGTAAATTAATCCCAGATTAAGAGATTAGGGTTTTGGTATCTATGAAATACCTAAAAACATTGTATATATTGTATGGCGAATGGTGAAATTCAAAATAATGAAAATAATAAAGGTTTTCCCGGTTGAGGGTTTCTGGTAAAAATCTCTGTGTACTCTGTGTATGAGCCATTGATTAATTTCTGTATTGCTTAAGAATCTATATGCATTGCTTTACTTCGCAGGTTTAAAACTTACAGTAACAGGCCCTTCCAGGCATTGTTCCACTGTACCAACCACTTGGTCTAGTTGTGAACCTTATCCTTCATTCTCTTCAAACACCACGTGGACTTTCATTACTTTTCCCTAGATGGAAGTAATTTGTTGTTGGGCCAAGGGTTGTTCTTGTGATCTCTTCATCCTCTCGACTGTCATGAGTGCCTTCATCTGCGCTTGAACTATCAGTGTCTGTTGTTGCGCCTCCTGTAGTTAAGATTCTAACTTCCTAAGCTCTAGATCTTTCGTGAGGCATTTGTAGGTTTTATTGCTTATGTCGCTCAATTGCTTTCATTCTGAGGCGAGGGCTTTGATCCTTTCCACTATTCTCTTAGCGGCTTTCTCCCTCTGGTCGCGCACTTTCTGCTGAGTGCTTGGTACTGCGTGAAGCTCCAACTTTGTTACCCTTGCTTGAAGTTGTTGGATGGCCTCAGTGAGCTTCATCACTTGAACCTTGACTTCCTAATGTTCCTCCTATGCCAAGCCTGGCACAGAGTGAATTTATTTTATCACCATTTCTTTGACTGCAGTCTGATCTTCGAGTAGTTGGTCCTTTTCCCTCTGTATCTTCGCTTTGTCTTCCTCGAGCATCGCCCGAAACTCATCTTTCTCATTTTCGTAAGTGGTTACATAGTACCGCGCAACTCACAGTTGCTCTAAGATCTCTTATTTCACTTTCTTCAGGGATTCAGTAGCCTTCTCCTTCTCTTCTTAGACTCATTGAAGGCGAGCCTCTGTTTCATCTTCCAGTCTTTGAAGTTGGGCTGGTTCGTCCCCCAACTCTGCAGTCTCCGATGAGGAAGGTGTTAGCGCTCTGTAAATTTCCTAGAGGTTGTTAGAAAGAAGAAATCTACGAGAGGTAGCTTTATCCAACCGTTTTTGAAGCTTGGATCTAGCCCTTCCAACTTAAGAGAGGGATCTCTCTATATGATTTAGATATGTTTCAAAATTTTCTAAATATTAGGCTAGGTAAATAAATAAGGTGGTTTTGTTGTTGTAGCGTTTGTAAAGCTGGCTCAGATAGTTTACACATCCATTGGGCTATGGGGTTTGTGTCGTACAAATGAAATCCAAACCAGAAAAACAAAGAAACCTTTCACACGGTGAGATAATATAATCACTGGATTCTTTAGCAACATAAATGAGGAATAACAGAAAAGATGAGAAAGACAATAACAACAAAGAAGCAATTAAGAATTTCTTTATTGTAAAATGAGAAGATAAAATACTAAAATATTTTAAGTCAGAAACAGGGTATATGAGATAAATCCTGCAACATTCATTACTTCCAAAGATTAGATTTAGAAAACAGTGTGATAAAAAAGTGAGAATAACATCTAACCTAGAGATAAAAACATCACCAGTGAATACACACAAGAATCCTGTAAAAATGCCTCTTTGTATTAATGGGAGATCTCTTCAAAAATATTATAGTCTGATAGCTTGCAGGGCATGAAAGTCAACAACCCTCAATACTTCGAAAGATGAAGTATTTATAACCCAAAATTACAAACAATCCAGTCATCAAAGATCAGGACGTGGTAAATCTATTTTTAGCCTAACTAACTTAACAAATTTCAGAAATCTAGGAACTTCTTGATGATGTGTCACAACTGCATGCTATTTTCTGGGTGGATCGTTGGTGAGGCCTCTGCACGACCTCATCTGAATGGACAAATGACTAGGCTGGGACAACTCATCTACTACTTGATCAGATCACAGATTTCTTCCCATCGAAGATGACTGGGAACGTTGACTTTGAGTAGCCTTCGATAAACTTCATCCATTTCTGTGTACTTGGCAAAGGTAGGTTTGGTGACAAAGATGTATCGAATCTCATGCTGAATACTGATGTCCCACTAAAGTGCATCTAGAAATTCCTTGCCAGTGATGCTACCTTGAATTCCTGAAAACTTTGAACTGTCCTTAGCCACATCGGCCAGTCTCTTTTTGTAGTCTGGGAGTGTCATCAATTTGTCATTGATTACCTTCAGACCAGGAAGACCTTTCTTCTGTAGAGCCTCAATCTTACTAAAAAACCTTTGTACCCCTAGGTCCATGGCTTGAACCTTTTCTTCTAGCTGAAGCATTAATCCTCTCTTGGTCAAAACTCTTTTGACCTTAAGGATGGTCTCTGTTCTATATTCAATTTTCATCTCTTCCAGCTCCTCCCTGGTCTTAGAATTTAGGAACTTGATGATTTCATTAGCTTGTGTGGGCATCTCGCCCAATTCCGATCTTCTCAATGGCCTATTTTCTTCTCTGCACCAATTCATTTTTCTCAAACATGATCTGTATCATTGGCCATATCTCGTTCATAGACATGGTGATGTCTGTCCAAACACTTTCTTTAACTTCGACCAAAGTTTTACCTGCCACTGTTTTCTTTCAGAGCTATTGTAACTCTTGTTTGAGCTGGTATGACACCTGCTTTTCCTTGGAGAGGCTAATCTGATAGGAATGTTTGAGTTCCTGAAGGTTCTCAATCTCCTTTTCGAGCCTGCTAATCTTTGTTTCCTGCAGGTTCATCTTTTCCATAGATTTGGCCAATTCGGTTGTCTTTTCCAGAGATGTCAGTGGATTCATCGATGGGACTTCTGTTATTGATGTTGTGCTCACTCCTGAAAGTGGAACTGCACTCAATGGAATGAATTCCATTGGCTTTAGTTGTTCTTTCTCCTTTACTAGCTTCTCCATCTCAGCCTCCATTTCCTTTAGTTGTGCATTCTGCTCCATGATTAGTTTGAGCATTTCATATTTTTCTCCTTCCGTCTCTGCTATTTCCTTCGTCGGTGAATTCTCTATTGGTGGGAGTTTCAATTGTTTCTTTAAGGAGGCTATGCTGGCATTTTTCTTTTTAATCATCTCCTCGACTGCTTTCACATTCGAGGGATCGTACCCAATATTAAGGACCAATTCCTCCAAATTCTTGATGCTATTGTCCTTAGCAAAGGATGATATCTTCTCCAACTTCAACTGTGTTTGGACGTTGTTCAAGGACACTTGCAATTTGGACACAATAGTGGAAGCAAGTGCGAGTGTATAGAAAACCATTTCTCATGTTTGCTTGTGCAGATCCATCTGATCGGCCGGATGCACATCCTTAGTCTGGAATTCAAAAGTGGCCCTTTTGTAATCAGTGATTACATTTGGATCTGGGACCTGTGCTTGGAGGAATGCCATATGCATTCTTCCCTTCTCAGTGTCAAATGTCGATAGAAGCCTATGTTGTGCAGTTGACGTCTTCTTCTAGAACTGGGCACAAGTGCTACTGGTTAGAGTCTGATTCCTTTTCTTGATCAGATCGTATTTCTCAAAGATGCTTAGCTTCGGTCCTAGCTTGCCTGGCTGGGTGGTTGATGGAGTATCTGTAGATTTCTTCGGCAATGCTGAGGTTATGATATGCTGGAGGCTTGCACTGAGGGGTGGCCTATCAACCTTGGTCACTGTAGTAGATGGAACTTCGTTTTCCCCAGTCAGGTCGGGAGCTAAACTAGTTTTAGACCTCTTGGTATGCAGTTGGAATTCTTCTGACGACACTTCAGTAACAGGCGGCGACAAATATTGCCTAGGCCTTTTCTCTTTTAGAACCTGTGGTGTGTTTGTTTATGATACAGTGGCTAGGGTATCCTATTGTTCTGCTTCAACCAAAGTGTTTGGTTCCCATACTGTCTAGTTTGTGAATTTCTCGACTTCGGGCCTATATTCGTGGACATACGAGATATTCTTATTTTTCACCCTCATCTCAGAGATAATCCCACACGGATCGTAGTGCCATGTGAAACTCGTGACGAACTTCATTTCCTTCAGCAGCTTGTCTTCTTCCTCTCCGGTGCCACGATTGTTGTAGATGAAAGAGCCAATCTGCCCTTTGATTCTGAGCTGTTGTTTTTTCTTTAGGGACACAAAGTTAATATCATCAGAGTTTATCATCTGCCTTATGTACTCCAGATCAAAAATTCTGACAGGCAGGTATTTAGGCAACTTATCCAGGGCCAACTCACAACCATATACTCTGATCTCAGTGTGATTTTGGTATAAATACCAATCACCAGTCTTGGTGTGATCCGAAAGATGCAGGATCCTCTGAACTTCATCATTAATCCTGGGTTCGGGCCTACCGCTAAGCATACTTACCATTGGGTGATAGAATTTCTCGATGAACTGTGTGAAACTGAACTCTCTGGAGTTATGCTTGAGCAAGGAGGTCCATGCGGTTACTGCCTAGGGTCTGCCATCTCCATCCATCTTCTACATGGAAAAAGAAAATTTGTCTGCTTGGAAGAAAACGAACAAGTACGCCAGTACAAAAGAGTACCGGAACATGCCTTCCATGACGAAATTGACAAACTGTTCGTGAATATTGTTCGCTAGGAACGTGTTGAATTTGAACTGGGTAGTGGGATTCTCATCGATGGAGAAAATGGACAAAAATCCGAAAATGGGTTCATCTACCCACTGATCTGAATAATAACCCAACAAGGTGCATAGGGATGAGATAATCTGGTTTCTTTTGGTCGAAAACATGGAAGAAGGATAAGGGTGATTTGTAGCGGGGAATTGAGCGGATGGTGGGAGAAAAAGCTCAAATATTTCATCTCTTTGGGGGAAAGTCATCTTCTGGTATAATTCTGTGAGAATTTCAAGGTTAAAAGGTGATGCGGAGTCATCTCAGGATATTTGCATCATTTGGTCGATGGTTTCAGGCGTGATGAGGAAAAGAACTTCTCCAGACGAGGAAGCGATGGATCTTTGCTCAGGAATGTAGTGGGCTTGGCACTTGAGGGAAAAATATGGAAAAGAGTGAATCTGAGGAAAGAGATACAGGGGTAGGTTGGACTCCCAGAGTCCAATTTCGTCACTCTGGTCCAAGAAAACTTCTTCGACCCACGACTGAAGGTCTGCAAAATTGAAATTGCACTTTGTATCTACGATTAAGTGATCTTTGTAACCTAGTGGAATCCTGTCGAGGTCGACAGGAGGTGGGAGAAACGGATTCTCCTCTCCTTCTCCTTGTTTTGACTTTGGTGCCATTACTGTAACAGTACCTGCAAAAAACAATGTTAGCGGGGACAACTGTAGATGGGGGTGACTGACTGAAATAGAGGAAAATGGTGTAAAATTCGCTGGTGCGACGAGTGGGTAAATGGTGAAAGAAAGTGGAGTGAGGGTAGTTTTGAGCAAATGGGTGTCCGTTGGGCGCGGGGGACAGGTCAGCTGGTTAACGAATAGCTTATCCAGTAATAAATGGCTAACAGATCACTTAGAGCGTGAGATGGCAAGTGATAGTGACTGAGGAATACAGATGGGTGAAGTGGAGGCTACTGATTGGGGTAAAAATCATGGTGAGGGGGCTTTCCATGAGTGAATGGAGGGGGAAAGACTGACATAAATGATGGGATGTGACTCTTTTGGAAAGGTGGATGATGATGTCAAGAGGTGACAAAGGTATGTCAGACAGTAGGAGGTGGTGGGACTCGGGACCAGTAGAATCGTGCCACGTATAGATAAGGGCCCGCCAGAGGAAAGATTCCATTCTAGACCCCCCCCCTCAGTTAAAGGCCAATTAGTCGGGGGGGTCCGAAAAAAACCTTGAGACGTTGATATGTGCATTGGCCTTTTGACTGCAGATCTATGCGTGTCCTTTATCACACATTCCGGACCCCCCCCTGTCCATTAAAGGCAGAATGGACGGGGGGGTCCGAAATCCAATATAGACCGTAGATCCACGCTCTTAAAATTGGTTCGTCCAGATGTGCGCATGTATTATCCGTGATTCCGGACCCCCCCCCTCCATTAAGGATAGAATGGTCGAGGGGGTCCGGAATCATCTAACCACCGTAAATCTGGGTGTAATTATCTAAACCATTGATATATGAGTGGAGCATAAGTGAGGGAGCGGAGAATACATGCGTCAGAGAACTTAGGATAAGTGCATTTCATGGGTTTTTTCCAAGGCTTTTCATGTATACACCACCACGGGGCTAGACCAACACCATTTTTAAGCATCTGAAACATGGTGCAACATTGATCATCCAGCTGGTTTTGTTGAAGTAAAGCAACTAGCCTATATTCTAACCTAGCTTCCTATGAAAATTAACCCAGATTAGACTATTGGGCTAAGAACTTACTCTACCCTGGGGCTATCTGACCAAGATTAGACAGTATGGCCATATTTATTCACTAATCTAACATAGATACTTTGGCTAAGATTGAATGGCTTAGACAAACTTATTCACTAACCCTATCAACATCAATTTAAAAAAGAACTTGGCCATGCTTGAAAGGTATGGACCAAGTTACTATTATTGCATGGGGCTTTATTGAAATTCTTTTATGCCCTCTTTTCTTTTTCTTTTCTTTCTTTTTCTTTCTTTTCTTTTTTCTTTTCTTTTTCTTTTCTTTTTTTTCTTTTTCTTTTTCTTTTCTTTCTTTTCCTTTTCTTTCTTTTCAAATTATTTGCAGAATGAAAAATCATTTGTCAACAAAAACACTAGAGAGAGATAATATTCCATTCACAAGTTGATCCTATAACTTATAGGGTGATAACAATGGCTCCACCTGGGGATGGTACTTTCCCTGTGAAGTTCCAAGAATCCTGGTTCCTGATGTTCTGAAAATTTCTACCTAGTCGCCTTCGTTGATTGATTGGTTTTATTCTCAAAAAATGGAAGAACAGTGGTCAGCGGCTTAGGGCCTTTTCTTTGGGATTCAACCAACTGAATAAAGTTATTCCCTCAAAAAATGCAGGTGAAAAATAAAGATGGTATGTACAATGGAAAGTGTAACCTCGAGTCTCTACTGAGGCGGTAAGTAGTGCTTCAACATTCTGCCATTTACAGGTCCTCCTAGTAGATCTGTCCCATCAACATTGTTTAGAAAGAAAGTGGTATTTCCTATGAATGCTTGAATCATGTATGGTCCCTTCCTCAGACTATCGAATTTTCCATGCTTTCCCTTGTCTTCATTTCGGGCATCCCATCTCAGCACCAAATCTCCTAGCTCAAAATCATCTTCCTTGGTTCTTTTTTCAAAAATATTCTTGATGCTTTCTTGGACTACCTGAGTCTTGTTGAATACCTCTTCCCTAGACTACTGCAAATGGATCATCTGATTGATCCTTCTTTGTGATTCGTTTGGCTCGGCTTGTATATCTTGAAGCAATTTCATGACAGGGACTCCTAAGGAAGTGTGAAAAATTGCTTCTGTGCCATAGACCAGCTGATATGGTGACATACCGATTGACCTTTTGGTAGTCAGTTTGTCAGCCCATAATGCGAAAACCAACTTGTTATGCCACGACTTCTTGTTTTCCTGCAATGTCTTCTTGATGATGTTTACTAGGGTTTTGTTTGAGGATTCTTCCAGCCCATTCCCCTGAGGGTAGTAAGATGTGGAATGTTCCAAAACAATATGATACTGGTTGAACAAATCTATGAGTTTCTTCGATCGAAAAGAAGCTGCATTATCAGTTATAATCTTTCTAGGACATCCAAAGCGAGACAAGATATTATTTTCAAGAAATTTAATAATAACATAATCAGTGGCTTGCCTGCTTGGTACTGCTTCGATCCATTTTGTAAAATAATCTGTGGCAGTAAGAATCCACCTGTGCTGGCCTGAAGAAGGGGGGTGTATTTCTCCAATGAAGTCCAATCCCCATTGCTAGAAAGGGGCCTCTAATGAGATTGGTTTCAGGGGTAGAGGAAGGAGTTTCCTTTTGACTTCAAACAAATAACATTGATGACATGAAGTCACGTTATGATGTGCATTGGTGAATAAGGTGGGCCAATAGAATCCAGCTCTGAGGATTTTGTTGGCTATAACCTTCCAGTTTAGATGACCACCACAATCTCCTGCATGAAACTCTTGTAACACTTTGTCAGCTTCATCTTTCAATAAAAAATTTAACAGAATACCTCCAGGATCTTTCCAATACAGATTTCCTTCTAGAATGGAAAATTGTAATGCTTTGAACTTCAAAAACCTAGCTTTAGTCTTAGTCAGACCAGGGGGAGCTTGTAAATTATGGAAAACAAATATTAGGTCTGCGTACCATGGAGAGTTGAGAAATACCTCTCTCACGCTTGGAGTCGCCGACTCGCCCTATTGATCTACTAGAGCTAATAAATTAATGTCAAGAGCATGGAAATTTGATTCAGCCATTAATTTTGCTAGACCTTGACCTTTAATTAGTTTCGTAGGTTTAATCTCTATGTCATATTCTAAAATGACAGCAATCCATTTTCCTTTTCTTCCATTCGGATTTTCCTGGGTCAAAATGTCTTTTACTACTGCATTCAGAACATATGCAATGGTGTGGGAATGGAGAATGTATACTCTAGAATCTTTTATGGCTTTTACCAAGGAAAAATCTTGTTTCTCCATTATTTTATAATTCAAAGCAACATCTCTTAACACTTTACTGAAGAAGGCTATGGGTTGTTCATACCCTTTGTTGTTCTTCTGTAGTAATATTGTTGCAATGGTATGTTCGGAGGCGAAAGAAAAAAGATAGAAATCTTTGGTAAAGTCAAGACTGATCAAGACAGGGGCCTGTGTGAGTGCTCGTTTGACTTTTTCGAAAGACTACCTAGATTCGATGTCCCATTTTATTTTTACATCCTTTTTTAACATATTTGTAATGTTTTTTAGGAGCTCAGCCAGATTGGGTATGAATCTTCGTAGAAAGTTTATTTTTCCAATAAAAAACTGTAATTCTTTGATGTTTCTTGGGTGTTCTAATTTTTGTATGGCTTCGATTCTATTGGGGTCTATTTTGATTTCGTCCTTAGAGATTATGTGCCCTAGAAGTTTTCCTTCCTCTAGTCCGAAAAGGCTCTTCTTAGGATTTAAAGAAATCTCAAATCTCATGCATTTCTCAAAGAATCATCTGAGATGTCGCAGGTGCTCGTCATCAGATTGGGAAAACATAGTTACATCATCCATATAGATGACAATAAATTTACCTAATTCTTCCACAAAGGCGATGTCCATCGCTCTCTGGAAATTGGCTCCATCGTTCATCAAACCGAAAGGCATTTTCACATACATGAAAGTACCCCATGGTGTAGTGAAAGTGGTTTTGTCTTGGTCATCTGGGTGAACAAGGACCTGATTATAACCTGAGAACCCATCCAGCAAAGAGATTCGACTGGATCCGACTACCCTTTGTAGTATGTGGTCCATTTTTGGCAAGGGTTAACTGTCCTTCAGGGAGACCTTATTCAGATTTCGGAAATCAATGCAAAGCCCGATTTCTCCATATTTCTTACGTGTTGGGACCAAATTTGAGACCCATTTGGAAAAACGTAATGAGACTATGATTTTGGCATCGTACATTTTTTTGATTTCTTGTTCTATCAGGGGAAGTAACTTGGGATTGATTCTCCTAAGTTTCTATCTGAACAGTTTTTGATCTTCTTTTATTGGAATCCTATGTTGTATGATGTTGGTATCATCAGCTTTCAAATCCTCATAACCCCAGGCAAACACATTTTAATATTCCTTGAATAGTTCAATGTATTTGAGTTTTTGCTCAAGGGGTAATGATTTGGACAATTTGACCATCCTGGGTTTCTCTTCTGTCCCTATATTACAATCTTATACTTCTTGTCCACTGGCTTCAATTTTCGGTTTTTTGGCTACATCATTAAAATCAAACAAGTTCTCTAAAGGAACTAAACCCCTAGGTAAAACATTACTTTTCAAATGCAAAATATCGGTCTCCATCTCATCATCACCTAACTCTCCTAAATCTACGCTATTTACACTATCATTTTCAAAATCATATCTTTTTACATTTTCATCTTCGTTCTCTAAATCTATATTTGTACATTCAAAATCATTTTTACACTGCAGAAAGTCTTCGATTTGATCATCATTACCAAATACTTGCCAGTACCTGATATTGTCGGGAACAATTGATCTGCACTTCACCTCTACCATGTATGGGCGAGTCGAACAGAAAGGAATCTTACATGTGGCTGCTAACGTAGCCAATCCGTCTGCCAAAATGTTCTATCCCCTAGGCATTACTTGCAAATCAACTTCAGTGAAACATCTAAGGGCATCGAGAACAACATTCCTATAAGCTCTAAGATGGGGATGTTTCACAGCATACTCACCTTTAATTTGCTTGATTATTAACTCTGAATCACTTCTTACCATAATCTGTTTGGCACCAAACCTTTTCAAAAGTTTCAGTGATATTGTTAGTGCATTGGAAATTTAATTTGTAAGAATGATTTTCTGAATACCTGGATCTGTGATTGTGCAGCCAAACTCCTGCTCCAGCTCCTTCTTTGCTTACTACTCCATCAAAATCCATGCTCCAGAAATCTGCCGGTAATTCTTTAGTTATCACGTTTTTCTTTCTTTCTACCTCGATGATTTCTTGGCCTTCGCCCGGACCAGATGTGTCTTCTCCCAGTTGAGTGATTTTCTCTCTCGTGTCACCATCATTATACAGGATAAAAGAATCCAGGTCAGAATGTGCAGAGTAAAGAGGATAGTTGTGCGGTTTTTCTTGGCTATTGACCATGTATTTCATCAATGTTTCTCTGTATAGCCTTCTTTGTTGCCCAAAAACTGGGACAATGGGATACGACATATCCAACTGCAGGGTACATCTCAACTTAGCCCCCCAAGACCAGGATAGCAACATTCCATACTTCGGGGGGATGTCTGCAACTACCACATCCATGACCATGCTCTTTGCAGGAATCTGAACCAAGGTGATACACAGGTCCTTGATCAAACCAATACATCTAACTTTACTGGAGTCAAATGAGTGTAAATCCTTGTAAGGTCTGGTGACCTCCAGTCCCAGTGTCTCCATCACTGCTTTAGGCATCAGATTATGGGAAGCACCCAAATATAGCATAGCATTATGCAAGATCAGGTCATGTATATTTAGATTGATGTAAAAAGGAGCGATAGCACCATTATCGGCTTGGACATCCACTTCAGGTCCAAACAGAAGTTCAGGTTGATCATCTGTGAGGTTCACAGTGTTTGAATGATTTGTTGATCCAACGATTAAGGCCTTTATACCTATATCAGGTTCAATGGTCAGCGCTTTAATCACCTGTGAACGATAATTTTCTTTGATCATCAACTCGAAAAGTGGAATGGGAATTTTTACTTTGGCTAATTCCCCTTCGAGGCTGAAAGGTGTAGGGGCTCTGCTTTGGCTCATCAATTCTGGTTTGTCTACCACATTCTTCTGGCTAGAAGTACTTGGTTGATTAATTGATGAAACCTCAGGCTGTGATGATCTTTTCAGAATAATAAGGCTTCTTTTTGCCGGAACTTCGGCATTACTCTTCTCAGGAATCTTCTCAGCAGATGGCTCAGAGGCTTTTTTGGTTTCGACTACCTTCTTCATTTCAATCATCTTTTTTGGGGAACTTCCTTCTGACTTTTTACTTCACAGATTGTACTGCGGTGTACCTCCAAAATGGCATTTTTGAATGCCTGTTGTTCGACATCTTCATCTTCTTCACTTAATTTTGTTTGATTGAGAAGAAAAAGTTCTTTCTCTTCTTGGGTAAGGAAAATAACTTCGTTATCGTGAATACCCATGATATTTATATGAGTATCCTCTAGTTCCTCAATCAATTCCTCTCCTTCCTCAGCATAATTTTCTTGAAGGGGAGGTTTGATCTGTTGATCCAGACCTCTCTACTCTCTTTGATCCCTAGGATCTCTCTATCTGATTTGAGGAGGGTTTCTTCTGAAGTTAGGATTCCAAACTTGAGGAGCTGGTGGGTTTTCTCTCGAAGGATTTCTTTCTGATACAGTAAGTCTTTCCATAATTCTTTCCATTTCTCTGGGAAAGGAATCCAATTTGGAATCGGAGGTTGATGTGGAAGGTTCCTCTTTAATTGTAACCCTCCTCGCTGACCTCTGTCGTGCCCTTTCTTCCAACAAATTGGCCTCCACACTTATTGCACTTTTTTGCATGTCCTCCAGGGTGGTAGAATTTCTTTCCCTTAGTTGGTACGACATATCGGCATCAAAACCATCAAGGAATTTTATCAATGCCAAACCATGTGGAGGTTTGATTTCGGCTGGGACTGCGTTGTATAGGTTATTGAAACAGGTGCAGTAATCTTGTACTTTCTCACCCTGATTTCTTCTAATATTTTCGTATTCTGAGAATATTTGGAGAGGGTTTTTCTTTACCTCTCATCTGTCTAGAAAACTCCTTTGAAATGCGGTAAGGTCAGGGACTGAGGTGGCACGTAAACCTTTATACCATTTCTTAACGTCACCTGTCAAACTTTGGGCAAACAATCTCATTTGAACGTCAGCCTCATCTACTTCGTGCAGGTCAAAATAATCATTCATTTTATCAATGTGTTGTTGGGCGTTCAAAGTTGTTCCATCGAATTGTGGGAGTCTCATTTGATAGTCTTGGAGCATAGCATGAAGAGGCGTAGCCAATGCCAAGGGAGCGTATCTGGCTACCATGATAGGTGGAGGAGGTGGGATAACAAATTGGATGATAGGCGAGGTAGCGACCGAAGATGAGGACGAGGAGGGAGGGGCTAGCACCGAGGGTATGGTTTGCAGTTTAGTAGTGGGAGATAGAACTTCAGGAGTCTGGGGTTGCAAAACGGTTGGGTCTAAAACAATTTCAGTCACAAAAATATGGGATCTTGTTCTAACCAGGCTTTGATCGGAAAGGGTGTCAAAGTCAGGGTTTTGAAAGGTAACAAGCTCCCCTGAAAAGGAAAGGGACTTATGAAAGGGAGTATGACTTACTGAACCTTCAGTAATGGTCTTTTTCCTAAGCAACTATTCTGGGTTATCTGTTACTATCACAGGTTCTGGGTTTGGATGAGATCGAGTATAAATTTTCTTGGGAGCTAGATTTCTTTTTTATTTTTATATATATACTTTTTAGTTTTACAACTCTGAAAATAATATGTACAAAATTTTAATCAACCTCTAAACATTACTTTCTTCTCAGATTTGCAATATTTCAGGAACAAACTTTTCTTCTAGGGAAAAGAAAACGTGAAGCTATAAATATTTAGTTCTGTTCTTCCCCAGTACGGTCGCCACTATGTTACAACTCTGTAAATTTCCTAGAGGTTGTTAGAAAGAAGAAATCTACTAGAGGTAACTTTATCCAACCACTTTTGAAGCTGGGATCTAGCCCTTCCAACTTCAGAGAGGGATCTCTCTATATGATTTAGATATGTTTCGAAATTTTCTAAATATTAGGATAGGTAAATAAATAAGGTGGTTTTGTTGTCGTAGTGTTTGTCGAGCTGGCTGAGATAGTTTACACATCCATTGGGCTATGGGGTCTGTGTCGTAAAAATGAAATCCAAACCAGAAAAACAAAGAAACCTTTCACAGGGCGAGATAATATAATCGATGGATTCTTTAGCAGCATAAATGAGGAATAGCAGAAAATATGAGAAACACAATTACAACAAAGAAGCAGTTAATAATTTCTTTATTGTAAAATGAGAAGATAAAACACTAAAATCTTTTAAGTCAGAAACAGGGTATACGAGATAAATCCTGCAATGTTCGTTACTTCCAAAGATTAGATTTAGAAAACAGTGTGATAACAAAGAGAGAATAACATTTAACTTAGAGAGAAAAAAATCACCAATAAATACACGCAAGAATCCTATAAAAATGCCTCTTTGTATTAATGGGAGATCTCTTCAAAAATATTACAGTCCGATAGCTTGCAGGGTGTGAAAATCAACAACCCTCAATACTTAGAAAGATGAAGTATTTATAACCCAAAATTACAAACAATCCTGTCATCAAAGCTCAGAACGTGGTAAATCTATTTTTAGCCTAACTAACTTAACAAATTTCAGAAATCTAGGAACTGCTTGATGATGTGTCACAACAGCATGTTGTTTTCTGGGTAGACCATTGGTGAGGCCTCTGGACGACCTCATCTGACTAGAAAAATGACTAGGCTGGGACATCTCATCTGCTACTCGATCAGATCACAGAGTTCTTCCCATCGAAGATGACTGGGAACGTTGACTTTGAGTAGCCTTCGATAAACTTCATCCATTTCTGTGTACTTGGTGAAGGTAGGTTTGGTGATGAAGATGTATCGAATCTCATGATAAATACTGATGTCCCACTGAAGTGCATCTAGAAATTCCTTGCCATTGATGCTGCCTTGAATTCCTAAAAACTTTGAACTTTCCTTAGCCACATCGGCCAGTCTCTTTTTGTACTTTGGGAGTGTCATCAATTTGTCATTGATTACCTTCAGACCAGGAAGACCTTTCTTCTGTAGAGCCTCAATCTTACTAAAACACCTTTGTACCCCTAGGTCCATGGCCTGAACCTTTTCTTCGAGTTGAAGCATTGATCCTCTCTTGGTCAAAACTCTTTTGACCTCAAGGATGGTCTCTGTTCTATCTTCAATTTTCAGCTTTTCCAGCTCCTCCCTGGTCTTAGAATTTAGGAACTTGATGATTTCATTAGCCTATGTGGGCATCTCTCCCAATTCTGATCTGATCTTCTCAATGGCATGTTTGCTTCTCTGCACCAATTCATTTTTCTCAAACATGATCTGTATCATTGGCCATATCTCATTCATAGACTTGGTGATGTCTGTCTAGACACTTTCTTTAACTTCGGCCAGAGTTTTACCTACCACTATTTTCTTTCAGAGCTGTTGTAACTCTTGTTTGAGCTGGTCTGACACCTGCTTCTCCTTGGATAGGTTGATCTGATAGGAATATTTGAGTTCCTGAATGTTCTCAATCTCCTTTTTGAGACTGCTAATCTCTGTTTCCTCCAGGTTCATCTTTTCCATAGATTTGGCCAATTTGACTGTCTTTTCCAGAGATGGCAGTGGATTCATTGATGGGAATTTTGTTATTGATGTTGTGCTCACTCCTAAAAGAGGAACTACACTCAATGGAATGACTTCCATTGGCTTCAGCTGTTCTTTCTCCTTTACTAGCTTCTCCATCTCAGCTTCCATTTCCTTTAGTTGTTCATTCTTCTCCATGATTAGTTTGAGCATTTCATTTTTTTCTCCTTCTATCTCTACTATTTCCTTCGCCTGTGAATTCTCTGTTGGTGGGAGTTTCAATTTTTTCTTTAAGGAGGCTATGTCGGCATTTTTCTTTTTAATCATCTCCTCAGTTGCTTTCACGTTCGAGGGATCGTACCCAATCTTAAGGACCAATTCCTCCAAATTCTTGATCCTATTGTCCTTGGCAAAGGACAATATCTTCTCCAACTTCAACTGTGTTTGGACGTTGTACAAGGACACTTGCAATTTGGATGCAGTAGTGGAAGCATGTGCCATTGTATAGAAAACCATTTATCCTGTTTGCTTGTCCAGATCCATCTGATCGGCCGAATGCACATCCTTAGTCTGGAATTCAAAAGTGGCCCTTTTGTAATCAACGATTACCTTTGGATCCAGGACCTATGCTTGGAGGAATGCCATATGCATTCTTCCCTTCTCAGTGTCAAATGTCAATAGCAGCCTATGTTGTGCAGTTGACGTCTGCTTCCAGAACTGGGCGCAAGTGTTATTGGTTAGAGTCTGATTCCTTTTCTTGATCAGATTGTATTTATCAAAGATGCTTAGCTTCGGTCCTAGCTTGCCTGGCTGGGTGGTTGATGGAGTATCTGTAGATTTCTTCAGCAATGCTGAAGTTATGATATGCTGGAGGCTTGCACTGAGGGGTGGCCTATCAACCTTGGTCACTGTAGTATATGGAACCTCCTTTTCCTTAGTCAGGTCGGGAGCTGAACTAGTTTTAGACCTCTTGGTATGCAGTTGGAATTCTTCTTACTACACTTCAGTTATAGGAGGCGACAAATATTGCCTAGACCTTTTTCTCTTTCAGAACCTGTGGTGTGGTTGTTTGTGATACAGTGGCTGGGGGATCCTGTTGTTTTGATTCGACCAAAGTGTTTGGTTCCCATACTGTTTGGTTTGCGAATTTCTCGACTTCGGGCCTAGATTCATGGACATATAGGATATTCTTATTTTTCACCCTCATCTCAGAGATAATCCCACACGGATCGTAGTGCCATGTGAAACTCATGACGAACTTCATTTCTTTCAGCAGCTTGTATGCTTCCTCTTTGGCGCCATGATTGTTGCAGATGAAAGAGCCAATCTGACCTTTGATTCTGAGTTGTTGTTTTTTCTTTAGGGACACAAAGTGAATATCATCAGAGTTTATCATCTACGTTATGTACTCCAGAGCAAAAATTATGACAGACAGGTATTTAGGTAGCTTATATGGGGCCAAATCGCACCCATATACTCTGATCTCAGTGTGATTTTGGTATAAATACCATTCACCAGTCTTGGTGTGATCTGAAAGATGCAGGATCCTCTAAACTTCATCATTAATCCTAGGTTCGGGCCTGCCACTAAGCATACTTACCACTGGATGATAGAATTTCTCGATGAACTGATTGAAACTAAACTCTATGGAGTTATGCTTGAGCAAGGAGGTCCATGCGGTTACTGCCTGGGGTCTGCCATCTCCGTCCATCTTCTGCATGGAAAAATCAAATTTGTCTGCTTGGAAGAAAATGAACAAGTATGCTAGTACATAAGAGTATCGGAACATGCCTTCCGTGACGAAATTGACAAACTGTTCGTGAATATTGTTCGCCATGAACGTGCTGAAGTCGAACTGGGTAGTGGGCTTCTCATCGGTGGAGAAAATGGACAAAAATCCCATAATGGGTTCATCTACCCACTGATCCAAATAATAACCCAACAAGGCACATAGGGATGAGATATTCTGGTTTCCTTTGGTCGAAAACATGGAAGAAGGATAAGGGGTATTTGTAGAAGGAAATTGAGCGGATGGTGGGAAGAAAAGCTCAAATATTTGAGCCCTTTGGGGGAAAGTCATCTTTTGGTATAATTCTGTGAGAATTTCAAGGTTAAAAGGTGATGCGGAGTCAGCTCGGGATATTTTCATCATTTGGTCGATGGTTTCAGGCGTGATGAGGAAAATAACTTCTCCAGACTAGGGAACGATGGCTCTTTGCTCGGGAATGTAGTGGACTTGGCACTTGAGGGCAAACTCTAGAAAAGGGTGAATCTGAGGAAAGAGATACAGGGGTAGGTTGGACTCCTAGAGTCCAATTTCGTCACTTTGGTCCAGGAAAACTTCTTTGAGCCACGACTAAAGGTCTGCGAAATCGAAATCGCACTTTGTATCTGCGATTAAGTGATATTTTTCGGCCAGTGAAATCCTGTCGAGGTCGACAAGAGGCAGGAGAAACAAATTCTCCTCTCCTTCTACTTGTTTTGACTTTGGCACTATTACTATAACAGTACCTGCAAAAACAACGTTAGTGGGGATGACTATAGATGGGGGCGACTGACTGAAACGAAGGAAAACGGTGTAAAATTCTCTGGTGCGATGAGTGGGTAAATGGTGAAAGAAAGTGGAGTGAGGGTATTTTTGAGCAAATAGGTGTCTGTTGGGCGCAGGGGATAGGTCAGTTGGTTAACGGATAGGTTATCCAGTAATAAATGGCCAACGGATCACTTAGAGCATGAGATGGCAGGTGACAGTGACTGAGGAATATGGATGGGTGAAGTGGCAGCTACCAATTGGGGTAAAAATCATGGTGAGGGGGCTCACCACGAGTGAATGTGGGGGGAAAGACTGACATAAATTATGGGATGTGACTCTTTTGGAAAGGTGGATGATGAAGTCAAGAGGTGACGAAGGTATGTCAGATAGTAGGAGGCGATGGGACTCGGGACTAGTAGAATCGTGCCACATATAGATAGGGGGTCGCTAGAGGAAAGATTCCATTCCAGACCCCCCCCCCCTCTCAGTTA